>PVKE010007827.1:0-49484 GCA_004027555.1 Craseonycteris thonglongyai
AAAAATAAAAATAGTTATAGAACTACAATATCATATCAAATTGCCACCATAATAATAGATTACCTACCTCTCTTTTAGTTTATTTAAAATCGAATACAGTGTTCCCTCGCCACTTCGCGCTTCATGTTTTGCGGCTTCAGTGCTTCGCGGGTTTTCCCAAAATATTCATCAAAAAATAAAAATGAAAACATACAACCATGTCGGCAGCCACATTGCGGAAAGGAGCGTTGTTTCATGTGGATGCGTGAGAGAGAAGGATCCCTGCATGTCAAACAAAGAGATGAGCTGATTCAGAGTCCATCCCACGGGCTCTCATAAAGGCGCGTGATGGGTTTCCGGTGCCACATCGACCCATGAGAAAATTCCTAGGGGCAAACCCTACTTTGCGGTTTTTCAGCTTTCATGGAAGGTTCTGGTCCCCATTAACCGCGAAAAACGAGGGATCACTGTATATCAAAACACTGTGATCCTAGCTAACCGTCACGACCCGATCAGTCCAGCAACCGCAATCAAAACGGCAACTTGGCGCCTCCCGGGTGGGGGGAGGAGAGTGTAAAGAGTGCAGCGGCTACACACGACGCGACACGTACAAAGGCAAAAGCTAGGGAAACACACATACGATATCGCAAACATGCCAACGAATATAATAAACCTGTGGAGATACTCCAACAATATTTTAAAATTCTAACAAATGTATAAAAATAAATTATAGTTTTACTTAGTGTTTATGAAAAACTTCTGATGCAGTCAAATCATGGTGGGCGCACGCAAATCGGGCCTGCCTGCGGGCACGGGGTTGGGAATCCCTGCTCTAGATGTTGCTATAAAGGTATTATATATTTTAGATGTAATTAACATTTAAATCAGTAGACTGAGTAAAGCAGATTGCCCTTCATGATGTGGGTGAGCCTCATCCAATCAATTGAAGGCCTTAAGACTGAGGTTTCCCAAACAAGAAATTCTCAAGATCGTAACATAGAAATCCCGCCTGAGTTTCCAGCCTGCCATCCTGCAGAATTGGGACTCAAGACTGCAGCATTAACTCTTACCTGAATTTCCAGACCGCTGGCCTGGCCTGTGATTTTAGACTCGCCAGTGCCCTTAATTTCACAAGCAATTCCTTAAAATCACTTTCTCTAAGTAGCTCTTCCTTTCTCTTTATATATTTATATTTTTTTACTCTGGAGAACTCCAGCCCTGACTAAAACATATTGTTACCCTCGTTTATGGATAAAGAATACTGCTCAGCTACTACTACCTACTAGCTGTGTAGCTGGCCTTAGGCAAATATATTCCTCTCGGTGCCTCTGTTTTATTGTAGCCAAATGAGGGAATTGGACAAGATGAACTTAAGGTTACTTCCAATGCTAATGTCTGGTTGTGAGAGAGTGGGTAAGTAGGACTACAGTCTTGCCCAGGATGCTATGGTAGTCCTTGTTTGTTGACTACCCTGCAGTCATTCTTAACCCAGTGCTCCCTCACTACCACTCACTATTCAGTATACTCACAGATCCTCTTGTTCCTAAGTCTCGCTTCTAGCTAGCAGTAGCCATGTGAACTTCTGGCTAATGATGTATAAAGGGGAAGTGTACTGGAAACTTCTAGAAACTATATTTTGCTTCCCCATAGGAAAAGATTGGAGAAGAAAATTCATTGATGATGATCTTTCCCCTTTCTCTGGGCCTCAAAGAAGGCCATGATGTCTGGAGCTGCAGCAGCCACCTTGTCTATGAAGCACAAAGCAACAGGAAAGGATGATAAAACAGAAACAAAAAGAGCCTGGGTCCTTGATATGTAGTTAAGCTGCAAACCAACCCCAAAGCCCATAGCCTCTGGACTTGTTAGTATGCAGGCTGTATAAACCCTTGGAGTTCAGCCACTGTGGCACTGTTCTGTTACTTGCAGGTCACAGAATTTTTAACTGATACACGTGCCTTCTTCTATTGCTAGAGGCCGAGGCTTAGCTTGGTGAGTGAGCAAGGAAAGGGTCCTGATTTGGGGGATTGTTGTTTTGAGCCTCAAGGAGATTGAATGTACTCTTCTCGATTGAGTCAGAACTTTGACTAAGAAGAGATACCGGTACATGAATTCTCTGTTGTCCCAGATTTCCAATAGGCGATGATCAGTAAGATCTTTTGGAGCAGTGTACTTATCAAATGCAGTGATACCTTGGACTCTAAATGCCCCCAAACTCAAACAACTTGGAATCTGAACAAAAAAATGAAGCACATTTTGCCTTGGGATCCAAACGCTGCTTTGGAATTCGAACACCAACACATTGTTTGCATGGGACGTATCAACTGTATGGCCTGTAGCTTTATCCTCATGCTCACTTGTCTTGGAACTCAAACTTTTTGGAACTCGAACAGGGTTCTGGGACAGATTAAGTTTGAATTCCAAGGCATCTCTGTAGATGGATTTGGAACTCATGGAAAGGTATGTGGGTTATAAGGAACCAGCATTGCTCATACCAGCCAAACCTCACTTTCCCTCTTTTGTAAGATTGATGAGTGGAAAGCCAGAGTATCACATTCTTGCATGTGAAGGTGTTTGCTAAAAACCCATCACAAGAGACTTGGGGCTGGATACAGAAACGTGGGTTGAATAATAACACAGTTTTAGTTCACCTCTCTTGATCGATCAAGTCCCAGTTGTTTGTTTGTTTAGAAAACACTTTCATATGCTTATTATGTGTCAGGCCCTGTTTTAAGAGCTTTAATCATCATGACAATCTTATGAAATAGCTGCTATTATTCATAATGAAGAGGTCTGAGCACTGGATTGATGTTAGCCAAGATGGTGCATCTAGTGACAGGCCACAAGGTTCTGCTCTTAATCCTACCTTGTTAAGCCTTTTTAAAAACCAAAGACTTGGATAGGAAACACACGCCATAGTTTAGGACTGTCAAAATCATTGTGTGTTAGATGGTTCCAGTGGGCTGCAGTGATGGGGCTGGAGCTATCAAGCTGAGATTTAATAGGATTACATATAAAACCGTGCACATTTGTTTAAAAAAAACTCTATTGCACTAACAGAGGAATACACAGGTGGTTAAATGGCAGTATATGTGATGGGAGATGTGAGCATGTTAACAGAACTACAGTATGGAACAACAGGGGAAGCCGGGATGGCTCAGTGGGTTAAGCGCTCACTTTGCAGCCCGGGGGACCGAGGATCGAATCCCAGCCCGGCCAGTGTAGACCCATATGCTGAATTGGGGAGTTCCCCCAGTTCAGTTCTCACCAGGGTGAAGACCCCACCCAGTTCCCGCCCTGTGCAGCCCCTTGCCCACCTGTCGATTGAAACTATGTGAAAAAGTGAATGATGTACAACTATGGAGACTGCTCTGGGCCCTCCCCCTTCTCTCTGTCTCTGTCTCTGTATCTCTCTCTCTGTCAAAAACAATTAAAAAAAAATATTATAGCAAATGGGACCCTTTGTGATGAAAGTGAGATATTCAGGAGTGACCCACTTTTCACAGTTGATACCATATGTGGGAGATTAGATTCTACTCTCTGAACTACACACCACACAGAAAAAGCAATATACCAGAGAGTGTAGAAATAGAGGGACCAGGATGAAATTGGCCTCCAAACCATGGGACAACAATGGGAAGTTGTTGTTTTGGCCTGATCTCCATTCCCCCTTGTTCTGGAAATGTCTTCATGATCTGTTTTTTAAAGATGTATTTTATTGTTTTTTGAGAGATAGAGAATGGGGAGGGCCCAGAGCAGTCTCCATAGTTGTACGTCATTAGTTGCCACATAGTTTCATTCCACACAGGTGAACACCGCATGGGAGGTGAGAACCTTTGCTGCCATCCCAGCGGTTACTGGTTGCCCCACAGTTCAGCACATGGGTTTGCATGGGCCAGGGCTGGGATTTGATCTCTGGACCTTCTGGTTAGTTGCAAGGCAAGCATTCTACCTGCTGAGCCATCCTGGCATCCCCAGCATGATTTTTTAAAGGGAAACCAATCCACTTCACTGTCTACCTCACGTTGGTGGGGCCCATCTCAGGGGTGGGTGTATGATCCAGGCCTTACCATTCAGAAATTAGCACCTCCCTGGACACAGAGATTGGTGGACACATACCCCAAGCCTAGCAAAAGAGAGCCCTACGCAAGGCCTTTTCTGGAATTATGGGCAAGAGCTCTTTTTCTGCTGCATTTGCTGAGCTGCCGGGATTTAGGTTGGTCAGCCAAGGGCTACTGCATCAGGAGTGGCTACCTGAGAAGAGGGCTGGTGCACAGGGAGGCAGGACCAGGACATGAGGACCAGTTCCCGAAAACATTTTTTGAACCCATGGTCCCACTGTCCCTAACCCTGGATTTTGCCAGTTTCATGGGCCCATAACTTTCCTTTGGAGTCAGGAGTTTGGCCCTGGTGATGTTGACTGATGTAACAACAGGGCCTATTCGTTCTTCGAAAGGGTTTCAAATTCTTAAATTGGATGAGACGTTTCCACTTGGGTCCTGAGAATAGCAGAAGAGTCAAGGCAGTGCTAAGAGGACCTCATAGACTTGGGCTTCGGAGAGATAAGAATGAGTTTTCTCTGGGCAAGTGCTGCCTGTGGCTGGACTAACGCGTCCACCTGATGTAACCGTCTACACTGGCGTTATCATGAAGCCTGTGTGTGCACAGAATAGAGAATTGGACCAAATAGTACTTGAACTCTGGGATTTGGTGATTCAACTCTAAGTTTATGATTGGATGTGGTAGGGACAAAGATTCCGTAGACTTAAGGTGTGGTGGAAAGAGACATCGGAGATCAGTATCTCTGGATCCTCCTCTCTCTCTCTCTCAGGGACAAGTGGAGTGATCTAAAGCAAGCCAGTTAAGCCCTCCAACTCACGTTCTCCATCTGCCCAAAGCGGGAGGGTGCTATCTGCTCTCTCAGGAGTTATTATGAGGCTCAGAGCTGTGGAAGCTGTAAAGGGTTTGAAGAAGTTAATGCACTATTCAGATTGAGGAAAGAAGCCGGCAGTAGGTGGTGAGGTGGAGGAGCCATAAGCAGGATGGAACATCTAAGGGGGAGTACTAAGCCTGGTCTGCAGGGACTTCCTCCACAAGGGTCAGACTCCCTGTGGAGAAGAGGCAGGTGATGTAAATGATCCGAACTGGGACCGAATGAGATGGCAGGTGTCTATGCATCATGGCCTAGGCTGGGGGTGGTGAACCTATGGCACTGTGCCCAAAGTGGCACGCGGAGCAATTATTTCGGCACGCGGAGCTGTGAATACCATTTAAAAAATTATTGTTTATGCTCTTATAGACATAAAAATAATCGATACCTCTATCTCACTCAATGGGTTGGCACGCGAGTCGAGCGAGTATACTCTTATTTCATAAACTTTGGCACTCAATCGCCAAAATGTTCGCCACCCCTGGCCTAGGCCCTAGAGCAAGCCTGCCCTGTCTGAAGAATTGCAACTTCTAATTTGATAAAAACAACTGCAGGCCAAATAAAAGACACCTGTGGACCCCTATGTGGCTTCTGCGCCCCAGTGTGCGGCCCCTCAGCTAGACAAGGAGGTAGAACAAGATTTGGAGGCTGGCTGGAGTCCTATGAATGATCAACCCAGCTGACTTGAGGGTCCACCCACGGAAAGGGGCCATGTCTGCGCAGTCAGGGTTTTAGGCCATCAGACTGCCAGTCCTTCTCAGATGACTTAGTGGGGACAGGTCCCCTCATGGTAATTGTGAAGCATGGAAAGGCCCCAATGAGTCCAGCACACAACCCATGAAGTCATCTCCTCGACACCCTCAGAACAGGTGACCTGCCACCAGGTAGGAGGCCCTGCTCCCGGTTCTCTCTAGAAACTGGGGAGCGTCCAGGCCTGGCCATGCTTCTGCCCACTGCCTGGAAGAAGCTCCCGAGAGCCCCATCCACGGAGGGGCCAGGCCAGCGATTGCTGGGTTGTAGGCCGGTTTTCCTTCCTCCTTCTTTCCCTCCCCTCAGGGTTGCAATAAACCAGCCTAGCAGCCAACTGTCCTCGCCTGTGTCACCACCCCAGGGACATGGGGATGGACATGACATTGGAACTCATGTGGAGGCTGCTGGCTTTGGCAAGGTGGATTGGGACCCACGTGTCAGCCTCGGCCACCTCCTCATCACCGTAACTCTGCGCCAAATCACAAGAGCACTGGAATGTGCTGGCGCAGGCCTGGGAAGCACACTCCATTACTCTCTTTTATTCGCCCGGGAGATTTATGTGGCCTATCTCCTTTCCCTTTGTCCACCTGCGAGGCCCTATAAGTCATGTCCCTGGGCTGACAGGTCACAGGGCCTGTGCTGCGACTCTGTCAGAATGAGTGATGCTGGGGGTGATTAAGAGAGAGGAAGGGTGAGAGGTCAGCGGCAGACGGCATGATGGGAGTTTGGGATGTAATTATCACTCCCGTGACATACTGCTGGGCTGTTCTCCTCTTCTGATAATAGATATACGCACTTGGGTGGGTGCAGCTCAGAGAGCGGGGGAGGTGGTGATACTGAGAGGTGCCCGGAGGACCTGCTGGCACGCGCTGGGGTGCCATAGGCCTCATGGGTGAGCTTAGCGCACGGAGGGACATAGGAGCTTTGGCGGCCCCCTGGACTGCAGCACCCGCTGTGCAGGGTGTGGCTCCTGAAGCCCTCAGCACAAAGCCTGGAACAAAGCACTGCTCGCCATTGTTATGGGCTCTGTAGGAAGCTAGTAAGGAAAGGCACAGGTAGAGCAAGCTCAGAAGGTCACTGAAAAGACAACTCCCCTGCGGGTCCTGGGCTGAGGGCTGACTAATTTTCTGAACCCCTTGGCGCTTCCCATTGGCTTATAGTTTGTCAGAGGCGCCAAGCTACAGGGCTACACAGGTGGTCAAGTGCCCACCTGATCGGGAACCTCTCCCTGACCCACTTGCCACCATGTCTGGAAGTTTCTCCAAGAGAGCGGCTTCAGAAGGCCATTTATTGTGGCTGCCTGGGACGGGGAGGGACCTATCAGTGCACTGAATGGCAGGTTAGCACATGCTCAGTAGGTCCTGAGGGTAAGTTATAATGGGAGTTGCCAAAGGTCAGGAAAAGTTATTCTGGAGGGTGGGCTTGGGAGGGTCCTGGGGAGACCAAGCCTGGCCTAGAGTCTGGGTACTGGGGTGTGGCTGTGGAGGCTTCAGAGAGGATCCCTGGCTGCACGACCATGGCACCCAGAGTTGGCCATGCCCCAAATGCAGGAGAGTCAGTTTCAAGATGGCACCATGCTGGGTGGAGTGTCCTCCTCTCTGAAGTCACACTCTGTGTGGTTCCCTCCCGTATTGGATCTGGATGGGCTTATGACTTGCGGCAAAAGTGAGGTTGTGCAAGTTCTAGCGCTAGGTCTGAAGTCTTACTGCTCTTCTTTTCGCGCTCTGGGAGTTCTGAGTCACCTGTGAAGAAGTCTGGGTTATCTTGTTAGAGGTGTCATGTGGTGACAAAGGACCTGGAAGAAAGAAAAGTCCCAGATTCCAGCCAGCCCAGCTGAGTGGCCAGGCATGAGAGGGGGGCCATTTTGTATCTTCCAGCCCAAGTGCCAACCACAGATCAAGCCCAGCCAAACCACACAGAGTAGAGATGAACCATCCGGCTGAGCCCTGCCCGACCAACCCACGGCATTATGAACACTAAAACAGCTGTTGTCTGGGTATGGTGGAGAACTCTTGTCTGTGCTCCCTAGAGCCACCTTCCTGCTGCTCCTTGCTTCCTCCCAGGGTCCTCCCTTGAGGCCCAAGCAAGGACCCCTTATTGGACAGATGCACCTGTACCCAGTTGAATTCCTACCCAGAGGTGGGCCAAGCATGGGGTGGGGAAATGACCCACCCTTAGTGCAGGCACTTAGAACAACAAAAGTGTTTTTTTCAGGGAAGAATATTCTTCTCACTGGTGTGGGTTAGAATGGTTAGTGCACGGTAATAATAAAAAGCAGACTGATTGAAGGCAGCCTCATTACGTCTTTAAATTCTTTAAAACCACACCCCCCTTATTGCCTGCAGCTAGTGTAGACTGTGCTCACTGCCCCAGCCTCAGAACGCCACTGATCCTAGGTCTGTCTCATGACCACGTGAGCTTCGAGAAGAGTGAACTGGGAAGAGGCCGAATCTTGGAATGCCCAAAGGCGCCCGGAGGGAGTGGCAGTAAGGTGTTTTGGGGCATCTGTTCTATGCGGGGCTTTTCAGGTGTATTGCTTTTAATCCTCACAGGGACACAGCCTCTATGTTCAAGGGAGACAAGAGGCTCTACAGAGTGGGAGATTGCCTGAGTCACAGAGCAAGGACGTGGCGGGTTGCAGTGTGCACACCAGGCTTTTTGACTATGAGGAGGGAAGGGAGAGTTGGCCTCTACCCCGAGGGCTGGCACACCCCAAGCAGGCTGGGCTGCTCACTCTCCCAGACCATGGTGGCCTCTTCCTAAAGGCTTTTCTAATAGTTTCATCCCACTTCCCCCCCAGGAAGTGAAGACTGGCTCCTCCCGGGCCCTTGTACAGCATTGACAATAGTGCAGTGGTTTAGAGGTGCTAGACAGCCTGGGTTCAAATCCTAGCCCTGCCCATAATAGCAGAAGCATTTGACCTTGAACAGCATTTGACCTTGAACAACGTTCTCAATTTGCCCTAGTTTATTCTTCCATAAGATGGGACTAACTGATGTGAGACTCAAATGACTCAATATATGTAAAGAATGTAGACTCCAGTGTATAATATTTTAAATTAACAATCACTAATACACCATATGGGTAGGCACGTTAAGAACTTGACATATATTAACTCATTTAATTCCCCTCATAATCCTATACAGTGGATACTATTATTACCCCCATAGAATAGAGAGGGGACCCAAGATTCAGAAAAGCTAAGTGACTCACTCTGGGTCATACAACGAGCAAGTGTCAGGGCCAGGATTGAAATGCAGATATGGCTGCCTGTCAGGTACGATTCAGCATTTACACAGGGATTGCATTCATCGATGTCAGCTCTCATCATTTGACCCAGCTTCCCCAGAATAAACTCCAGAGGTTCCTCCATCTTCCTCTACACTTGCACAGAAATTATACTGGAGACCCTTTGGTATAGGTAATCACATGAAAAGAAGAAAACAGAAAAATTCAAACAGGTACTATTCCTATCCATCAAATAGGTAGACATTTGGTAGTGTGATAACATGGAGTACTGTCAAGAGTATGAGGAAATGGGCACTTTAATACATTGTAGTTGGGTGTGTTCATTGTAAATTTTCTTTGAAAGGATGATTTGAAAGACACAAGCAAAATGAAAACCATGCATCCCTTATTATCCAACAAGGTCACATCTTGGTGTCCATCCTAGAGAAACACATGCACATGTGCACAAGGTGACATGGGCGTGATGTCCGCTGCTGCATTGTGACCGTGATAAATGAGGAACAACCTCAGTGTCCTTCAGTAGAGGATGTGGCCAAGCAAAGTACAGAGCTACATCCTGCCCCCCCCCCTCCCCCACTATGGAGCACCATGAGGTGGTGAAAGCAGTGTGGTAGCTCTGCGGGCACTTACATTAAAAGGTCTCTAAGATTTAGTGTCCGTTCATTCATTCATCCAACCAACAAACATTAACTGAGCACCTACTATGTGCCAAGCACTATTCTACGTCCTAAGGACATAGCTGTGAATAGGACAGACTCTGCAGGGCTTCCAATCACTGCTGAGTGAAAAAAGGAAGATACAAAAGAACACATAGAAAGCCATTTTTATAAAAATGAAACCATACTACAGAACAATGGTTGATATTTTCTAAGGGTATTTGCACGTGTTTTTAAGTACATAGAGAAAGCACTGAAAGGTTACATGCCAAATTACATGGTGGAGCCTTGGGGATCTCAAGAGGAGACCAAGACATAAGGCTGATCAAACATTACCAATGATATATTGATTTCATAATGATGGTCTAGTTTGTATTACTTTTATAATGAAATTTTAATGTTAACATGTGGAAAAAATGATCAAGGAGTGTGGCTTTCTACGGTGTAGACCTTGACATTAGATAAACCTGATACCTTAGTCTGCTCAGGCTATCATAACACAAACCATAGACTGAGTGGCTTAAATGACAGACCTTTCTATCTCATAGTTCTAGAGGCTGGGAAGTCCAAGGTCAAAGCGTCAACTGATTCATCCCTGGTGGAAACCCTTTTTCCTGGCTTGCAGAGAGCCACCTTGTTGCTGAGTCCTCAGATGGAAGAGAGAGCGCTCCAGTGTCTCATTCTTCTTATCAAGGTACTACCATGAGGGCCCCACCCACCTTCATGATGTCATTTAATTATCACCCAAAGGCCCTCCTCCGAATGGCGCCACTTTGAAGGTTAGGGCTTCAGCTTAAGTGTGGGATGACACATTCAGTCCATAATACCTGAGTCAGAATCCCAGCCATCTACTGTGTGGTTTTGGCAAATTATTATTCTCTCTCAAACTCTGTTCACTCAGCTGTACAAATGAGGTGCACACCTCTCCCTTAGCCTTGCTTCCCTATTGGACTACCACCATACCCCCTCCACCCTCATCTACCTGCCAGCTTCTGTCACCTCATGCACATGACATTCTTTCTGTCCTTAAGCCTCTTTGTTAAGGCTTGTGAACGGGGGAAGCACAACATGTGTGCCAATGTCCTCCAGCCAAAGCCCTTAGGAATGAACTTGTAGTTGAACAAAGTTGTGCTGACTGACTTGTTACAATGAGGCAAAATGCATGCTGTGGGGAACCACAGGATGTGTCAATGAGAGAGTGTTAGGAATGAATTAGTGCAGCTTTTGGACTCATGATAGGTGATTTGAGGGAGGGGTCAAGGAAGCAGGGCTGTGCTCTGGGTTGGAGGCCATCAAGAAGTTGGGTCAATTCTGTGACCGGGTGTCTTAATGAGTCTTATCTGTTAATAAAAGGAGACAGGAATAAATTTAGGCTAGAGCTATCATTGTTGACGAAGCAGAAGTCACCCAATTAGCCAGAATCAGGGGATACTTGGTCATTTTGTGCCCTTGTTTTCATCTGTGTTTAGACTTGATCTTGAAGTGGTCTTGTTTTCACCTTGATTCATCACAGTTACGAGGTGGCCTTGTCTGATGTTGTTGTTCTGTGAAATTGTTTACAATCACTAGGGAAGCACCACAGTCTACCCTTGAGCGCCAGGCGAGCTCTCTGATGTCAAAAGCTACTTTGCTCTTTCTCGCCCGTGAACAACTTTGAGGTCAAAGTATTTGTAGGGTCCTTGATCATTCTGACTTGAGTTGGAGGACAAAGATGACATTGGCCAAGTTTCCCTCCCTTCCACGTGCTTCTACCTTTGCCCAGGAGAACTCCAAGGGCCTTCCTGCCCCCAAGCAGTCCCCAAGATGATAGGGTACCCAGAGGCCAGGAATCTGCATTCTCAGCAGCTGCCAAGACAGAGAGGCCTGAAGTCAGAATGGGAGTGTATGTGGGGGAGGGGTGGGGGCCATAGACTGTTCTCTTGAGACTGTGGGAACCCTATTCCTAGCCCAGTGCAGAGCTCTGTGAAGGTGGATGGGAATGAAGAAGGTTCTATGGGGTCAGACAGTGTTCAGAGAATCTCTGAACACTGTCTGACCCCATAGAACCCTCCCCAATGAGGGAGCGCAGAATTAGTTCTTCCAATGAAATCCTGCACAGAAACCCAGACTACAATGCGGACGTAAGCGGAGCACTGACGTTGAATCAGAGGAGTGGGTTGTCTGGATGTCTGTCCACTACCTCCCTGAAAGTGCTTCATCAGTGTTCCCGGGAACATCTTGGGGGACCCCATGGACCTCTGTGGCTTGCAAGGTTAAAATCCCTCATCTCACTCAACATTTCACTTTCTAGAAGCCTACTTATCCTAGGTCTCCCCATTCACAAACCTTTTAGATTCTTCTGGATCCTCCAGAAGGGACTTTGCTCAAATCTCATCCAGAATTTTTACTCTCAAAGACTTCCCTTTGGGAAATGTTGGCTAAAGGGTAGAAAGTTGCAGGTATGTGGATGAATAAGTCTAGAAATAATGTACAGGCATGATAACTGCACCTAATAATATTGTGTTGAATACTGGACACATTGTAAGAGAGTAGCTTTCAGGTGCCTTCACCACTCATAAAACGGTGATTACTGAAGAGGTAATATGTTAATTAGCTTGACTGTAGTAATCATTTCACTATGTATATGTATACCAAACCATCATGTTGTACACTTTAAATATACATAGTTTTAATTTTAAAATTAATACATGAAAAACATTTTTAAATCTCCCCTTGATGGTAAAAGGGCATGATAGACACATCTGGGGAGCAGGAACTATTCTATGTCTTGATTTGAGTATAGGAGTATATTCAGGGTGCTGGATTTGGCTCAGTCTGGCTCACACCAGCTCGTAAGAACAGATTGCATGCATCTCTTCCCAACTCTGCATTCAACGATGTCATGTTGGTGGCTTGAAATCAGCCTGGGAGGGAATATTTACACCACGGTAATGGGCAAAATTGCAATCAGGGCTTTTTTTCCTCAAAGAGCCAGTTAAACATTTACCAGCACAGTGCTGTGTGTTCCACCTCAATAAAAAATGAACATCCAGGTCTCCAGACCACGTGTACCTATTTTCATGGCTGCATTCTAAAATTATCTTACTGACTGTCTTCTCCACCTAAGTTCTGTGACAGCACCACTGCCTTGTTCACCACCCAGTGATTAGTGGTTGCATGAAAAACAAATTTCCTTGATGCTGGGAAGCCGGGATGGCTCAGTGAGTTAAGAATTAAGAGCTCATTTTGCAGCCCCGGAGACCGAGGATCGAATCCCGGCTCTGGCCCGTGTGGACCCATATGCTGAACGGGGGAGTGCCCCCAGTTCAGTTCTCACCAGGGTGAGACCCCGGCCCAGTTCCTGCCCTGTGCGGCCTCCACCAACCTGTGTGGAATGAAACCATGTCAAAAACTGATGATGTACAACTATGGAGACTGTTCTGGGCCCTTCCCCTTCTCTCTGTCTCTGTCTCTCTCTCTGTCAAAAACAATAAAAATAAATAAATCTTTAAAAACAGATTTCCTTGATGCTAATGCAGCTTGGGCCATCCCAAGGGTATGGCTAGCCATGTTCTACCTAGGATTAAGCTCCTGAGGGATGGGGCATCCAGGGGGGTGCCCGCCACTGGCACCTAAACATCCTGGAACTCTAAGCCTAACAGTTTCTTATCCGCACTACTCTGTCCTATTTGAAATATTTTCCATATTTGCTTTTTTTAGTCCTCTCTCTCCTTGCCCAGATAAGTTCCCTACTGTTTTCTCTCTGGCTCTTTGTCCCTCTAAAGAGCACCTTCTTAGCCCTGTTAAATAGAGATTGGGGGTCATGTCTGTTCCCCTGTAAGAGTAGAAATTATCTTCTTTGTCTCTGCACGGAAGACTGTGGGTCTTAAGCCCAGCAGGCTCTTAACAGAGGCCCGTTGAATGATGCAATGGCCCGTCAGAGAAGAGAGACTAGGTTTGGAGAAAGAATGAACGGCCCCACTGACCAGGTCACACATTGCTGAAACAGAGGTGACCTTTCAGAAACGGGAAGGGCCAGGGCAGTTTGTTTGGAGTGTGGCCTTGCTTGGTGGTGGCATTGACCAAGTAGCCTTCTGAGAGCTTCTCTATACCTGTGGCCCCACTATTCGACAGCAGAGGAGATGGCTGTGGATGTGAGCACAAGATCATAGGTCGTCCTACCACGAGGGCTGCCCTGGGCACTGTGCTTTGTGGGGTCTGGCACAGAGATACTCCCCTCCCCACATATAATCTCTAGAGACTCTTCTGGGCTGCCAGGCAGGGGATTTGGTTCACATAGAATTCGGGTCCCCTTTCAACAAGGGATTTTATTCCAAGCATCTCTTTAACTGGGAGAAGAGGCAACACTTGAGGGAGGCAGGTCAGGTGTGACAACTGTTCTATAGCTTGATCTGGGTGGTGGCCACAGAGGTGGTTATCTGTGCATATGTAAGAAGTAACTGCACCTTACACTTAGACTTGTGCATTTCGTGTGAGTGACAGAGTGCACCTCAATGAAAAAGCAAAAGAAACAAAACCCAAACCGGCCCCCTGTTGAGGGAAGCAGTAGCCTCACGTGTATGACTCCGGCTCCCGTGGGGGACTCTGGACCAGGGCCGGCAGGGACTGAGGGTGCCCAGGGCCTGGGTTAACCAGGAGAGAGAGGGGATGCGGGGGTGACAACAGGCAAAGCGCCTCTGGCTTCCCAGGGAACATGAGTCAGGTCAAGGTGTTAGGGGTGGCGGGAAAACCCTTGGGAATGTGGAGGGGGCAACGGAGGCAGGAAGGAGCCAAGGCAGGACTAGCAGAGGGTGGTGGGTGGGCGCTTTGGGAGCTGTGTGCTGACCACGGTGGCAGTGTCTCGTCTCAGAGGAGGGCCAGGGTGGCTGAGGAGGAGGGGAGGGGAAAGACAGCATGACTGCGTCTGATCTACAGTGACGAGTACCAATGTTAACTGTCACCTCTCATCTCCAAACTAAATCACACCTGGAATTGGAGGCGCCGAGGAGCTGATAGAGTCAGCCTCGCAGAGGCGACAAGTCAATCAGCGTGAGATGCACGCGGAGACGCCTGCTCTGTGAGGCTGCCCAGGCGCCTTCATTCATTCTGGGATTTACACTTGTCAGGCGGTTGCCTGGGGATGGGCAGGAGGAGGGGTGGGCAAGAGGCTAGTCTCAATTCAGTTCCACTTAAAACGGGATGGCTGGTGGCTTCTCCCCGGGCGGCCTGGCAGTCTGCGTCCACTTGCTCTTGTTGCCCTTCCACTTCTTCATTCTGTGGGTCATACCCCACGATCAGTGGACTTGAGGTTAAAGGAGAGGGTAGATATGGACAGACAGATGGTGGTGTCAAGTTCAGGGTATTGGCTGACCAAGTAACCCCTATCACCCTGGGAGCTCGTGAGGGTCCAAAGAATTCTGTCCTGGGCACTAGGTCATGTGTTTTGGGAGGAAGGGGCCTTGTGGGGAAGGAGAGATAGACCTACATAAACTCAGAGCAATTCTACCTGTGGCCAAGGGACATGGGAAAGATCTTTGTGTTTCCTTTCATTATTCCTTTACTCAATGGATAAATGGTATTCCTCCAGATTCCATGTGAAGAGCTGAGCATTCAACAGTACAGAGCCCCCGTGTCCTGCCAGAAGGGGAGGCTTATAGTCCTGAGCACTGCTCAGGGTGCCCTTTCTGTCTTAGAAGTAGCTTATTTGCCCTGCACCCCTCAACACAGTCATTTACAAAGTGCTTTTTCACATACAAACCTAACTGTGCTGAGTGTCGTGCCAAGGAAAATGCCGAGAGGTATAAGTTCCAGATGGAGAGAAAAACGTTGAGTTTCCATTGCTGTTTAAACATCTATTTTATTTTTGTCCCTATGAAAGTAACATAAATTTGTTACAGAAAGTTTGGAGCAACAGAAAAGGGGAAAATCACCTGAAGACGAAGTTAGCACTTTGATATACTTTTTTCAAGTCTTTTTTCTTAAACCTTTTAATTTTGTTTTCCTCAAAAGCCATGAGTCCAGGGTATGTCCCATGTCACTGAAAGTGGAGTTGGGGTGGAAGCTCCATTTTTCTCCTCTGACCCCTGTTCAGAGTGGCCTCTGAGGACAAGGCTTCATTCTGCCTGCCACCCAGGCCGGGAAGTGGTGATACAGGCATTCAGCAAGCTGATCTCTTAATCCAGATTGGTGTAGTCATTTGAAACGGAAAGCAGCTCCTTTTTATGTCGCCTGCTTCTCGGCATTAACTTCTCTTTGATGTAAGTTTTGCTTCTGCTGCTCTCTCCCTTCATGGGTTAGATTAGTGTGAAATTGGCCTGGCTCCTCCAGAGACTGCAGTGTTAAGCTTCAAATCCTTGGTCCTTATTGGAAATCCTTAACCCACATCATGGGAGAGAAGTGGCAGTGTTACTTGGGAGTGTGTGGAGATGCGGCGAGAAGGACTGGGCAACAGGGAGGATGGGGAAGCTGAGACTCTTCTCTGTTTATTGACTGCTGAGGAAGATCCACGCACCTTAGTTTTAGGGAACTTGAAAACATACCGCGGAAGAAAACCTGTTTAGTCAGCAGGAACTTTGTTTGGAGCTGTCCAAAGGTCTTGGTGCTGAAAGGAAGGGAGAAGAGTGACCGTGGTGGGTAGGTAACAAACAGGGCAACGTCACAGAACCCTGTTTGGATCTCTAAGGTTATGCCTGCTCCTATGGGCATTCCACTAAGTTAATATGTGGCCTTGAAACACATGCTAGACGCAGTTACCAACATTCTGTGAGAACTGGCAGAAGTGGGTCTCTGTCAGTTCTGCCCTGCTTGCTTGCCTACCTCCCTTGTGGAAGAGAAGAATGGCAACCTGTACTTGGTGCAGGCTGCTGCAGGGAACTAGCTGCAAGGCGGCTCACCTGAGCAACCGACCAGGGAGCCCCCGCCCCCTCCGTTAAGGCAGAACGAGGACAGGAGGGCCCTGCTGTGGTTTGGACCATTCCTGAGGGAAGAGATGCTCAGGTTGTGGATCACACCTCCAACCTTCTCCTCCAGTAAACCTTAGACCCTCTGCCCTCAAATTCAGGTTGCTGCCTGAGGATATCACTGGAGGACAGAAGCTGCCCAAGGTGACTCTGCTGGCCAAACTGGCCTACACTGTCCATAGAGGAAATAATCACAACTCTCAGGGGTTCTGGACAAACTTCAGACACTCCATTCCAAGACAGTTTAGCTCTAGGTTTTTCTTTTTTGAGATTTATTTTATTGTTTGAGAAAAGGTGAGAGACAGAGAAAGAGAGAGAAGGGGGCAGAACTGAACAGGGGTCCTCCCTCATGGAGGTTACCAGTTGCACACCACAGTTCAGCATGTGGATTTGCAGGGGCTGGGGCCTGGATTCGATTCCTGGACCTCACAGTTTCAAGGCAAGCATTCAACCTGTTGAGTTACCCTGGCATCCCTAGCTCTAGGTTTCTCAAGTTATCAGACTACATATACTCTTTCCCTTTTGGGACTCGCCTTTAGCTTTACTTGTACCCAGCTTCCGTCTCACTTTCCTTTCTTCCCTAAATGCCTCATCCCTGAGCCTTGGCCCAGTATGTCAGTGACCCTTCTTTCCCTTGGTCCGTTCTCTGTTCCTTCCCCTCACACCTAGTGAGCCGTTCCAGCCACCTTCCCACTCACCTGTCTAATGGGCTTTGCTTGCCCCTCTTTCTCCCCAACGCGGCCCACTCAAGACCCCTGCCTGGTCTCTGCACAGTGGATGGGCCTTGGCCCACTTTGGTTCTAGCCTTGCACCTTCTTGTACATGGGGTCTCCTCTCTCCTTCTTGAGTCTGCAAATCACTCCTTCCAGTGTCAGGCGGCAAATTGGTTTATCCTCCCCCCAGCCCGGCTTTCATTACCTTGCCGAAATGAAGCGATATCTTCTCCACGGAGGCTTCCCGTCCGGGCCGCCGCTGGCATAATAAATGAAGACAAAGTGCCGGCGGCATAGACCATCTCTCCCACCGCACCACCAGCCGCCGCCAGCTTCATTATTCGCTTAAGTTGCCGGAGAGAATTACTTAACCCTGACCCGCGTATTAGGGGCCTGTATTAATGCCACGACAGGCGCCTCTTGCGCAGAGAACAATTTATTAGTACCGAAACAGGCTGCTTTTCTCTGTCATTTTTCCAATCTGAGCTTTGAACACACATCATTAAACTTGTCTGACTCTCTCCCCTTCTCCATCATTCCTTTTTCATTTTTTTTTTTAAACAGAAAGCACCATAGAGATGGGAGATTGTTCTGAAAATCTCCACGTGCCTCTCTTGTTCTCCCTTCTCTTCGTTTCCTCTTTCCTCTTCTTTTCTTGGCCTCTGTCTTGTGGTCTCCGTGCTAGTGGCCCCCCTACTTTTAGAGCAGGATATGCGGTCCTTTGCACAGGGGGGCTGAGGGAGGGAGCCCTCATAGCGCCCGTTCTTGGAACGCTGCATCAGTTGTCTCTCCCTCAGATTCCTTTTCAGAAGCAGCGTCTACCTCTCTTTGTGCCTCCAGCCGCAGGCGTCTTACTTTGGAATCCACTCTGGGAGCTAAAGGACCTGGATGTGAGGAAGGACTGGACAGGGTTCCTATTTGTCACGGGGACTTCGTCATGCCCCCGCTTGGGAGAGGAGATTGAGAGGGGTTTGAAATCCCCTAGAGATGCCGTGCAGTGGCTCTCCACAGCCTGGGAAGTTGCTCACGGGGCTGTGCTGTGACCAAGGCAGAGCATTCATTTCTAGGCGTTCTCATTTCTGCCTTTTTAGGTGCCAGTGTCTCAGCACCCGAGTTCAACCCATGGCGCCGTGGCCGGCCTGGCTCCTGGCCTTGGCTCTTCTGGCTTCTGGCCTCGCACTTGCCCTCACCTCTAACACCACTGCTGCCTGGGCCATGTGGAGTGTTCTCTGACGCAGCGTTTGCCACTCCTACTTGGTGACTGCCTCTTGCCCTTTGTATTGGGGACACATATGGTCACTGTCTTAGTCTGTGTTCCCCTAGAAGCAGAACTTGAGCAGAACTGGGTACAGATGGTTTGAGAGAGAACACCGGAAGCAGGAGTGAGGGGTGGAGAAAGTGAGGCAAATAAGGAGGCAAAGCCAATAAAGGTGGGAGTTATTGAGAGGGCTGTGATTGGCAGTGGGACTCTGCTCCACCAGGCCCTGTGCGTTGGGCACAGAGTGCCTCTCAGGATTATCCTTCCAGAAAGCCTGGAGTATCTGTCTACCGGCTCCTGTCCCTCGTTGGCTGAGGGTTGCCTCTGGGGGTATAAACTCTCCCCTACTTCTCCACCCCGTGCTCAGGTGTGGGTGGGGAACACTACTGAGCACCTTCTGCTTGGAGAAGTCCCTGGGGTGGAAAGCTGGAGAGAGAGGTGAGGCTCCTCTCAAGGAAGGGTTGGTTGGGATGGGTTCACATGGCCCTGACCAGCACAGTGTGGCAGAAGTCAGCGGTGGGTGGGAGAAGGTGAGCTGGCAGCCACAGCATCTACTCCTGCTACCATCCCACATGCCTACCTCTTCTCACCAGCCCCTCCCTGTGAATCCCCAACCCCAAGGGCCTCCAGCAGCTCTCAGCTCTGCAGCCCCAGAGTGGGGACTGGCCAATCAGAGTAGAGACAATCTTGTGACATAAAGTTAAAACCGTGCTGTTAGACAGACCTCTAGCAGGGGGGCTAGAAAATGTGACCTACAAACTACTAGTTTAGATCAGGGTAGGTGGAGTCTTCAGAGAAGATGTGACTTTTACATAGTTTTCACTCGCTTTTTTTTGCATTTTCCCAACTCTGGCTGATGGCTTTGGGGACTATTTGGAAGTGAGTACTAGGGAGAGGGCCTCAGGGAGGCAGAAGAGCAGAAGAGCCCATCTGAAAGGCCAGTGGCTTTCGCATCAGCCCAGTCCTTCCCAAATTCCCTGGGCCTCGTTTCCTGCCACCCTCCCTCCGGCTGAGCTCAGTAGCTCTTGAAAGTTCTCTAATCACCTCTCCACTTCCTGCATTAATGAGCCTCTCATCTCACTGATGGCAATCAGAATATTTGCTTATGAAAGGGACACGGTTAATAACACGATTGCTCCCCTCCGCCTTCTTCCTTCCTCTCCTCCCCACCTCCCCTTCCCTCGCCCTCCACACAATTCTCTCAATTAACGATAGGCAGAAATTAATTTCTCCCCTCGATGGAAACAATTGCAGGGAAGGGGATTGCCAGCGTTGCTTCAGATAGGGCCGGCTCCCAGCAGAGTGGAGAGAAAGGAGGGGCGATGGAGGAGATACGCGTGGGCCTATCTGCAGGCACAGGACAGAGTAATACAAATGTTATCCTTAGAAATGTACTTAAAGAGGAGATGTTTATAATTCGGAAGGGATTTTCGGGGATTGTCCTGCCCTCCCCCCCTCTCCAGGGCACTCTACTCCACTAACTTATGTTACATAGGCTGACCAGACACATCATTATAAATGAGACAGAAAACAACAGTACTGTCCTGTTTTAAATGGTACGTAGGATCAGGCTACTCTCACTGGAAAAATTCAAGGTGTCGGTAGGCTGACCCTACATAGCATTTGAAGCAGGACAGAACTGTTGTTTTCTGTCCTGTTTAAAACAGGGCATCTGGTCAGCCTACGCATAGCAGAACCCAGAGTGTGTTGGGAAATTTGCTCTTGTCGTTTCAATGAGTGGGTTGGGCCTGGGAGAAGGGAGATCAGGTTAGCCAGCCGGTCACTGCCAGGGTCCAGGGGCCCAAGGCTTAGGCTGCTATTAGTAATGCTCACTTTGTGGCCAAACGCCAGG
This sequence comes from Craseonycteris thonglongyai, assembly GCA_004027555.1. NCBI lineage: Eukaryota > Metazoa > Chordata > Mammalia > Chiroptera > Craseonycteridae > Craseonycteris > Craseonycteris thonglongyai. The sequence continues at coordinate 20,323 of PVKE010007827.1, forward strand.
TGTCAGGCCTGGCTGTTGTGTGGGCTTTCCAGGTGAGGGCCTGGCTTCTTTGCCAACTTTACCATCCCTTCTGTGCCTGCCTGGACTTTGGGCTTGGGCTTGGGCTTCCCCTCCCAGCCCATGTTTCTATCCAGGTAGAAAGGCAGGGGCCTTCGTGGAAGCCAAGATCATATCTTAGCAAAGACCGTTTAAGAACACTGTTTCTAAAGCCAGACAGTCAGGGTTTGAATCCTCAGCTCTGTTGCTTAACAGCTCTCTGATCATAGGCAAGTTACTTAACCTATTGTGACTTAGTTTCCTCATCTGTAAAATGGGGATCATACCTCAGAGGGTTGTTATAAGGACCAAATGAGTAAATATTAGTAAGTACTTAGAATAGTATTCCTGGTAGGTAGCAAGTACTATTTATGTTTGGTAAAAAAAAAAAAAAAGTAAGAGGGAAAAAAAGCGAATACTCCTGTGGCAGTCAGGAATTTGGTGAGCCATTTAGTGAACACGGGTCCTATGGAGGATGTGGACAGTGTACAGATTTGGTGGTCTCTGTACTTGAGCTATAAACGGCATACATGGGCAGGTTTCAGCGCAGGGGTGATGGGTGAAGAGCTATGGGATTTCAGAAGGAGGGAGGGAAATGCAGGCAGGACAGACAACGAGGTGACTTCACAGAGGCGCGGGCATCTGCGCTGAACCTTGAGGAGGAAGTTGGATTTCTGTAGGTTGGGAAAAGTTGCTGCCGGGCAGAGGGGGCAGAAGAATGAGCGTGGCATCTAATGTTAAGTCAGGCGGGAAAGACAGGGAGCTGAGTGGGCCAGGGCATGTAGCGTAGTCCTTTCTATCATCTCCACCCTTGTGTTCACCCCACTTCCGCCCCGTCCCAATTCTCCTTACTCTCACCATGTGAGAAAGATGAATTTCTCTCAGTGCAAGAAAGTTATCATTAGCAGAGAATTAAGAGTGATTCATGATGCCCACCCCCCACCCCCCATAGGCCTTATCTGGTGTCGGTGAGCTGGACAATGCAGCAGGTTGGGAGGGGGAAGAGAAGGAGAGGAAGAATGGGAAACATAAATATTAAGTGCAAGAAAAAAGGGGGCGCAGCGCTGTTCCCACTTGTTAGATTGAAGGCTCCTCTCAGAGGGGGCAAGGCTCCAAATTGCTAATTAGTGCCTTTGTAAAGGCCTGGCCCTGATATGCGCGCTGAAAGGCCGCTGTTAATGAAGCTGCGGCGAGCCTGCTTCCCTTTGACTGGCCTTCATCCCTCCTCCGAGCCCCAGGCCGGCCGAACAATGAAGCGGGGAGCGCCGGCTCCCCCAGGCCTCGCCGGGACGGCGCGGCGCCCGCGAAATGTGGAGGGGGAGATAAGGCCGAGCAGAGGGAAGAGGCTCACTCCCAGGGGCCCGGGGAAAATTTGCAGTTATTATGAAGGAGATGAGACAGATTAAAAGCCCTTGTGTTCGCCGCTTTGCCCCTTTATTTAGTGGCTTCATCTAGGAGATGAAAGAAGTTGGAAATGACTTTCTCTGCTTTGCGCTGCAAGAAGCTTCATGGCACATTTCTTGACTTTATTCCTCCTTTTGTTTCTCGGGTTCTTGCTTTTAACCCCTGAAAGGCTTCTCGGTGCAGCCGATAAGCACTGAGCCCGGGAAATACGGATTGGTAGAGGCCTCTCCCAATGACCTTGGAGGCCTATGGCTTCTGGATGATCTCGGAGGGCAATGGCTGAGCTAGGGAGAGATGAGCTTGCCATCCCTGGAAGGCCCCACGAAGAGTCCGGATGACCCCGTATCCAGATGGGTTAGAGCAGCGGTGTCCTACCTTTGGGCTTCCCTGGGACACCTGGAAAGAATTGTCTTGGACACATTGACACTAGCAAGAGCTGATGAACTAAAGAAAAAAAAGTTGCAAAAAAATATCTCATCATGTTTTAAGAACTTGTGTTGGGCCTCATTTAAAGTCATTCTGGGCCACAGGGACAGGCAGGGTTAGGGGCTCCCAGAATGCCCTGGGCCTATTCCCAGAGGACAGTACCACGTTGTCCACAGGAACTCCATAGCCAAATCATCTGGGTTCAAACCCAAATTCCACCACATGTTAGCTGAGGCCTTGGCCGAGTTACTTAACTTCTCTGTGCCTCCGCTTCCTATCTGTAAAATGAGGGTGATGGTAATAGTACTAGTACCTATTTCATAAGGTAGTATAGTCTGATTGCATTACTATTCCTGACTTTTTATGCTTCTCTGTATCTCGCCCCTTTGTTAATGTCCTTCCACAAAGACTCTAGGTTTGGCCATGTCACTAGCTAGCCAGTGGGTCGGTAACAAGTTTGATTCAAGCAGAAACTTGAAAAAAATGCTGTGGGTTTCTATCTTAGAATGTGTACCTCTCTTAGAATACTACCACAGTCATGAGAACATACCAGGGCTAATCTCTGTGCCAGGCTGCTGGAGGCCTGGGAGAGACGTGCAGAAGAGAGCCAAGTTGCCCCAGACAAGGATATGCTAGAACAGCTAGCTCCCAGCTGGCTGCAGAGCAAGCTCAGCCAAGAACTGGCAATTCTAGCCCAGATGGGCCAACTGTGCAGCCAGTCTATAGACTGTGAGAAATAATAAGTGGATATTGTTTTAAGCAACTAAATGTTTGAGTGGCTTGTTATACAGCTTTATTGTGAAATAGATAACTGATAGACAAATTGGTGCCTAGAAGTTTGATGCTGTCAAAAAAGAGAGAAAGAGAAAATGAAAACAATTAAAAAACACCAGCAAAACCTAACCCTCACATAAATAGCAATGGCTTTGGAATTGAAAAACAAGTAGAGGCTGGAAAGATGATAGAGAAACTGCTATAACAGGTTAGAAAAAAAGATGACCCGTATTATGTATGATGCAGCAATTAGTAAAACTGTTGTCTGAGGTAATTTGGAAGGTAGAAAAAGTACTTACTGAACTTATGGATTTGAATAATCAGATTTCCCTGTAGAATGTTGAAAGGATTAGCTTGCTCTTACTAACTGTATATGATAAGGTACTATAAAAAAGAGATAAGCTAAAAAAAGGGGGGGACAACTAGTTTGTTAACAGAATTTAGAGGGAATATAAAGGGTTTGGAATTTGGTGGATTGCAAAATAAGACTGTTCTTCAATTCCAGTCTCCCTAGCTGGTAAAAGGTTCTCCATGTAATACAAGGCCTGGGACTTCAGTTTTTGGCATTAATGGAGTAATAAGGACTGTCTTTACTTTCCCACCTTAAATAATTAATGGAATATAAAAATTTCCAGTGTTCGACAAGGTAAAATTAGTATTGTCTATAAACAATTTAAAAAGTTACCAGGCACAAAGAAACTGGAAAACACAACCATAATGTAAAGAAAAACCAATCAATAAAAACAGACCCAGAATTACACAGATGACAGAACTATTATATAAGGACATTAAACAACTTTTATTTACTTAGTTATTTATATAACTATTCCATGTGTTTTACAATGTAGAAAAAAATATATGAGCACATTAAGGAGCGTCATGGAAGATGTATAGTATATATAAAAGCCCCAAATCTAACTTGTATAAAAATACAACATCTCAGATTAAAAATATATATATATATATTCCTAGGGGCAAATCATATATATATATATATATATATATATATATATATATATACAGTGTTCCCTCGCCACTTCGCGCTTCATGTTTTGCGGCTTCAGTGCTTCGCGGGTTTTCACAAAATATTCATCAAAAAATAAAAATGAAAACATACAACCATGTCGGCAGCCACATGGCGGAAAGGAGCGTTGTTTCATGTGGATGCGCGAGAGAGAAGGATCCCTGCATGTCACACAAAGAGATGAGTTGACTCAGAGTCCATCCCACGGGCTCTCATAAAGGCGCGTGATGGGTTTCCGGTGCCCGATGAAGACCTCCTTGAGATGACAAAGTCTGCAAGTGAGGAAGAAAACGAAGAGGAAGACGAAGAAGAAACTGAAAAGCATGGCCTTACCCTGGAGAACCTGCAACAATTGTGCAACATGGCAAGAGCGATGCAACAATTTGCACAAGACATTGATGACAATAGGGTTCGAGCTGTCGAGTTCAGCCATCGCGTTGACGGGGTTATGTCCTTGTACAGGGGAATTTTGAAGGAAAAGAAAAAACAAAGACAACAACGACCCATCACCCTGTTTCTCTCCAAGGTAAAGCCCCCGGCTCTCCCGTCAGCGCCTCCAGCAGAAGAGTCTCCGAGGGAGCCTAAAGCTTCTACGAGTCACGTGAGAGCCTCTCCTTCACCACCAACACAAGACTCTCCGCCTCTCTCAGAAAGCAATGTTGATTCATGTTTATCACTGTATAAGGTTTTGTCATTAACCTTATTCATTAGCACTGACACGTTTAAGTAAATACGTATACTGTTGTAATTTTTGTCTTAAATGAGTAAAGTATGAATACTGTTTACATATTTAAAACACTCTTGTACCCGCATACACGAACATTCCTAGGGGCCAATCCTACTTCGCGGTTTTTCAGCTTTCGCGGAAGGTTCTGGTCCCCATTAACCGCGAAAAACGAGGGATCGCTGTATATATATATATATATATATATATATATATATATATATATATATATATATATATGGTGGGATTAATAGTAGATCAGACACCACAGAAGAAAAAAATTTTCAATGTAATTGATATCAATGTCACCCCAATAAATTTAACAAAAAAATAAAAATAAAAAAAATAAATATCTTTCAAGTACCAAAAAAAGAAAAAAGGAAAAAAATTGAAGACATAGCAATATGAACTATCCAAAACAAAACAGAGAAAAAAAAAGAAATAAAAAGAATAAATAAACAACTTCAGGTAACCTAAAGTATGTGTAATTAGAGTTCTAGAAATAGAGAGGAAATGAGAGTAGAAAAATATTTGAAGAAGTAATAGCCAAAAAAATTTCAAATTCAATGAAAATTATAAACCTACAAATCTAAGAAGCTCAGTGAATCCAAGGACAAGAAACATGATGAAAATGACAGAAGACACATTAGAATCAAATTGCTTAAAACTAGTGACAAAAAGAAAATCTTAGCAACAGTATAAAGGCATCATGTATAGAGGAAGAAAAGATAAGCATTACAAAAGGCTTTATCTCAGAAATAATGTAAGTCAGAAAACAGCATCATTTTTAAAGTGCTGAAAGAAAAATAGTATCAAAATAGGATTCTATACCCACCAAAACATCTTTCAAAAATGAAGAAGCTATAAAGACTTTTTCAGACAATCCTTAAGGAATAATTACCAGCATATCAGAACTACAAGAAATGTTAAGGAAAATACTTTAGGCAGAAGGATAATTATACCACAGAAAAATCTGAATCTATACAAAGGAATGAAAAGCACCAATAACGGTATTTGTGAAATGATAACATTTTTTTCTTTTCTTTTTTTTTTCAGTTGTTAAATTTATTGGGGTGACATTGGTTGGTAACTTGAAAACTTTAATTTGCAAAGAGACATCTAAACTAATGTTTATTGCAGCACTGTTCACAGTGGCCAAGTCGTGGAAACAACTAAAGTGTCCTCTGATAGATGACTGGATAAAAAAGTTGTGGTACATTTACACAATGGAATACTACTCAGCATTAAGAAAAGATGAAATACAGCCATTTGTGACAACATAGATGGACCTTGAAACCACCTTATTAAGCAAAATAAGTCAGACTGAAAGCATCAAGAAACATATGAACATGTTTTTACCTTAAAAATCTCTTTTTTGATTTTGATAATTGATTAAATGATAATTGACTGTTTAAGACAAACAAGTAATATATTATGGGATTTCTGTCATATGTAGAAGTAAAATATCTGACAACAATAGCACAAAGGCTGTGGGAGAGGACATGCAAGGCCCCTGCAGCACGCTTTTATACTAGGCATAAAGTGTTATATCATGTCAGTACTTGAAGGCAGACTAGATAAGTTAAAGATGTATGCTATAAACCAGCAGTGCCTAACCTTTGGCTTCCCTGTGCTGCACTAGAAGAATTGTCTTGGGCCACACATAAAATACACTAACACTAAGAAAAAGAAAAAGAAAAAAAGAAAAAAGGTCACACACACACACACACACACTAATCTCATGTTTTAAGAATTTGTGTTGGGCTGCATTCAAAGTTGTCTTGGGCAACAGGTTGGACATACCTGCTGTAAACCCCAAAGCTACCATTAAAAATATAAAACAGAAGTATAGCTAATAAACTAACAACAACAAAATCTGAAAGAATGAAGAAAAAGGGGGGGAAAGGAACAAAGAGCAGATGGGACAAATAGCAAATAAATAGATGGATGGTAGATTTAAATCTCATTGCTACAAGTGGAGTTGTACCCCCAAATTTATATGTTGATGTCCTAACTTCCAGTACCTTAGAATATGACTATATTTAGTAACAGGGTCTTTCAAGAGGTGAATAAGTAAAATGATATTGCTAGTGTGGTCCTAAACCAGTATGACTGGTATTCTTATGAGAAGAGGAATTTGGGACACAGACACACACAGAGGGAAAACAATGTGAAGACAAAGAGAGAAAGACAGCTAAGGAGACAGAGCTCAGAAGAAACCAAACCTGCCAACACCGGATCTTAGATTTCAAGCCTCTAGAACCGTGAGAAAAGTGAATCAGGAGGAGCCATTTTTAAGGAGTAGCATTTGGTTCTGATGTGGTTCTGGACTCCTAGCCTGATGCTGTGGTTGAATGAGACTTTTGAGTATCTTGGGATGGGCGTAAATATTTTGCCTGTGGTAAGGACACGAATAGTTATGAGCAGAAGGAGAACTGTGGTAAGATGATGCCATTAATGTGTCCTCAAAAAAGACATATCATTCAAGTCCTCACCTCCAGTACCTGTGAATGTTAACTTACCTGGAAATATAATTTTTATAGTTGTTATCAGGCTAAAATGAAGATTACTGGATTAGTGTGGGCTCTAATCCCATAGCTCCTGTCCTTACAAGAAGAGCCAAGGAGACACCACACACTAAGGGAAGACTGTCATGTGAAGATGAAGACAGAGACTGAAGTGATGCCAAAGAGTGCCAAGAACCACCGGAAGCTAGGAGGAGACAAGGGCCCTTCTGTAGAGCACTTGGAGGGAGTAGGAACCTGCTAACACTTTGATTTTGGACGTCTAGCCTCCAGAACTTAAGAGAGAATAAATTTTTGGTGTTTAAAGCCACCCCATTTCTAATACTTCGTTACAATAGTCCTTATGGAACAAACACACCACCTCATGGACCCTGTCCTGACTGTTCCCTCTGTCTGGAGATGGTTGGATGGCACAGTCTCTCCTTTCTTTGAGGTATTTGCTCAGATGAGCCCTTATCAGAGAGACCTTATCACAAGTAGCAGCAAGTCCCCACATCCAGCATTTCTTTTCCCCTTATCCTGCTTTGTTATTCTTCAAAGCCTTTCCATCACCTCGCAGTTCAGATATTGATCTGTTAATTGTTCTTCTTCCCTGAAAGGGAAGAATCCTGAAGACAGATACTTTTGTCTAGGATGTTCATGGATGCATCTTCATATCTAGGACATGGTGGGCACTCACTAAATATATGCTGATGAGCTGACTGGATGTCAGTGCAGACAATACCTGCCAAATACCTCCCGCAGGGGAGGAGAAAGTACAGTAACAAGAACATCCTCTGGAGCCCAATGCCTAGTTCCAATCACAGTACCCTGTTTAACCTCTCTGAGCTCCAGTTTCCTCATCTGTATAAGTCAGGAAAATAGCGCTTACATTAAAGGGTAATTTTGAGGATTCATTGAATGGATGTCAATAAATAATGGAGATACACATTTCTTTGTGTAATCCACATATGTTTAATGATTAATTGGTACATACGAGTGTGTATGTATTGTTATATGCATTCAATGTGGTAAGCATTCACATTCATTTTAGAGGTATTATAATTTTGTGGTTAAGTGCGTGGCTCCTGGAGTCATTCTGGCTGGTTATACACTTACCAGTTGTGTAACCTTGAGCAAGCTACTTAACACATTGCGTACGGATCACAAGAATCTTCGTTTTTTCTGAGCCATGTGTTAAAACCGGGTAACGAGAATTCTCATTTTTACACTTGACCTTTTATTTTTTGCAAGATTTATTTAATTAATGAGGTTTGGTTGATATATAACGAGCAAATATTATCAATGGATAAATTTACATGAGTAAGTACAAAAAATTTCATTGAAAAGTTATAAATAATATGGAAGCAATAGCATTTTAAAGAGAAGAGTTCATTTCAACGTGGTCTCATTTAAATACCTGCCGGAACAGAGGGGTATGAGGGTTTTAAACCCCGCCGTATGCAACGTGTTAACCTCTCTGTGACTTAGTTTTCTCATCTGTAAAATGGAGATAATAGTACTCACTTCATAGGATTTCTGTGAGGATTATTGAGTTAATCCACATTGATATTTAGAATAGTTTCTGGCACCTACTGAGTGCTCAATAGCTGTTAGCTACCACAGTCATGCACTGCATAACAAGGTTTGGGTCAACCATGAACTAACTGTGTATACGTGGACCCATTAGATTATAATGGAGATGAATTTCTGTAAGAAATGGACAGAATGTGGTTCAGGATGATTTTTTTTCTAATGGAATCAGTATCTTGGGCTTGGCAATAGATTTCCTCTCACTCACAGCACCTCAATTTTGAATGCACACACTATACCCCAATCAGCCACTAGCCTGTTTAGCACAGAGGAGCCTGTCCCCCAAGTGCTATATATTCATTCAGAGGCCGCTACAGCCCTCCCAGAGATAGCTTGATGGTCTTCAGAGTACATTGCTGTAAGTTCTTTGTGGAGGAGCTAAGATCCTGTACAAGGACACAGGTCCACAGGAGCAAGTAGTAATCTGTGCATTTCCAGGGCAGTTCCTGGCACACAGTCATTTTAGTAAAAGCTTTCTGTACGAGTGTGGAGCCAGCCTGTCCCTGTGCTTTGGAAATATTTTCGGGCTGTAATGATGAAAAGCATAGGTAAGTTTTATTTCTTCCATCAATTCAATGCCAGAGCGAGACCTTTGTTTCAGATGGGTCAATGGAACAAAAAGAAAATTGGAAAGTCAAAATATTAAGTTCTCAGTTCTTCACCCTCTCCACATTAGACACCCTCTTTTTTTAAATGAATACTACAAAGTTCCTTAATCTGACCACTGCTCCAACATGTAATCGCCAAAGTCACATTGCCTTAACAGTCTCCTGTGTTCGTTGATCTCTCCATCTTGATTTCTTTTCTTTTTTTTTTTAAAGATTTTATTGTTTGACAGAAAGAGACAGAGAGACAGAGAGAGAGACAGAGAGACAGAGAGAAGAGGGGAGGGCCCAGAGCAGTTTCCACAGTTGCACATCATTAGTTTTGACATGGTTTCATTCCACACAGGTGGATGTGGGTTCACACAGGGCTGGAACCACACTGGGGGCCCCCATGGGAAGCACACCCCAGTTCAGCATATGGGTCTGCATGGGCCAGGGGCTGGGACTCGATCCCCGGATCTCATGGCTGCAAGGTGAGTGCTCTACCTGCTGAGCTATCCTGGCATCCCTCCATCTTGATTTCTTCTTCCTACTGATCCTCAGGCCACCTGTCACTCCCCCCTGACAGTCATTGTCATGGCAATCTCTACTTTCCCCAGCCATCTTCTCCTCAATAGTTTCTATCAGTCCAGCCCACATCCCTGTTCATGGCGCAGCACTGACAGCTTCAATGTTCTAGTTCTGACCCCGTCAGAAGGACGCAGGGGGAGGGCTCACGACACAGTGTTACAAAGTCTGCAGCAGTATAACGACCTCAGCCTTCACATTTACTCATTAGTCACTCACTCACGGACTCAACCAGAGCAACTTGCAGTCCTGCACGCTCCATTCACGGTAAGTGCCTATACGTGTGCCACTCTTTATCTTTTATATCCTATTTTTACTGTACCTTTTCTATGTTTAGTTCTGGTTAGATACACAAACACCATTGTGTTATTCAGCAAAATAACATGCTGTACAGGCCTGTAGCCTAGGTCCTAGGAGCAATAGGCTACACCATTTAGTGTAAGTGAGTGATAGGCATATATACCATCTAGGTATATACATATTTACACAATGATGGAATCACCTAATGATGCATTTCTTAGAATGTATCTCCATTGTTAAATGATGCATGACAGTATTATTTTATCATCTAATCTTCTATACATTTCTGGGGCAGTTCTTAGCACATGAATACTCTGTACATTCTAATTTCCCTTTCTGGCTCCTCTACAAAGTCAGTGTGAGCTGCCTTTTTATTACATTTTCCCACGATCCCCAACAAGTCGAAGTTTAAACAGTCTTGGCCTAGCTGAACCATCCAGAAGAGTGGCTGCCTACCCAGACGAGGACAATGCAGAGAGAAAAAAAGAGCGAGAGAGTACATGGAAGAATACTGTAGAAGTAGAATCCACAAGGATTGGTATTTAATTAGATCCAGGGGTATAAGGAAGAAGCAGGAGCTAACAATCTTTTTAAAGCCTCTCAAGTGGAAGACTTCATGATAGTGGTGACATTTCCCAAACAGGGGACAGTGAAGAAGGAGCAGGTTGCAATAGGGACTATGGAAGAAACCACACTTTGTTTTGACATCTTAAATTGGAGCTACTGGAGTAAACAAGTGGCGATATCTAGTACAGAAAGCTGAAACTGAAAGTTGGATTTCAAGAAATGTGGACGCTTTGAGTGCTGATGGAAGCGACTGATACCATGGGAGCTGATAGGATTTGTGGGAGAGAACTTCACTTAAGCAGGAAAGTGGGCTGATGGCTGTGGACACCTTTTAAACATTTCCATCTTTCTGTCCTGTGGGAGTCACAAAATCAGCATGTCCAAAGTGAAACTGATCATCTTCCCATCAAACTCTGTTGCTCTTCTTGACTTCTCTAGCTGTGCAAATGGCACCAACCACTCTCAAGCATTCTGGCTCAAAACCCGTCATCTATGTCGCCTGCCTTAGTGCTTTACACAGTAAGTTTCCCCTATAGAAAATTCTGAAAATCCATAAAAACAACAGGTAGTAGATACAGTCATTTATAATAGAATGATTTTGGGTGATTTTTGGTGTATTATTCTGGTCATATTCCTATGCAAGTATAGATTTAATTTCCTCTATATAGGAATAGAGTCATACTCTACATTTTTAGAGTAATCGTTTTATTGAAGTATAATGGTCATGCAGAAATGTACACAATCAGAAATTGATGCCCTTTTTATATCCTTAACTATTTTCCCACATCAATTTTAAAAGGCCACAAGGTATTCCATCCCATAGATGTACCATCATTTAGATAAGGAACCACTGCTGCAGGATTTCTGGCTTTCCCCCCTAGTCTTATCACTTCTCCCTTCACAATGCTGCAAAGGTGAATTTACCTGTTTTTAACATTTTTGTGCCCATTCACAGTTTTTCCTTACAATAAAATTCCTAGAGGCTGAATTTCTGAGTCAAAAGGCAAGCGCATTAAAAAAAAAAAGCTTTTAATTTTAGAATTCATTTAGGTTTAGAGAAAATTATAAAAATACTACAAATAGTTCCTATATACCCCCCACCTTGTTTCCCCTATTAACATCTCACATAAGTATAGCACATTTGCCACACTTAATGAACTAGTCCTGAAACACATTATGAACTGAAGTCCACACTTTATCCAGATTTCTTTATTTTTTTTAACCTAACATGTTTTGCTGTTCCAGCATCCCATTCAGGATACAATATTACATTTAGTTGTCATGTTGCCCTAAGTTCCTCTTGGCTGTGACAGTTTCTCAGACTTTCCTTGTCTTTGATGACCTTGAAAATTTTGAGGAATACTGGTCGGAGTTCTGTAGTGTGCCTCCATTGGGGTTTGGCTGATTTTCTTTTTATGATTAGACTGGGGTTATTATGAGTTTGGGAAGGAAAGAGATAAAATAGCACTCTCTTCATATCTAGTCCACATACTGTCAACATGATTTATCACTGTTGATGTTAACCTTGATCACCTGACTGAGGTATTATGTGCCTAGTTTCTTTACTATAAAGTTACTCATTTCTTCCCTCTTACTGTACTCTTTGGAAGGAAGTCATTATGCACAGCCCACAATTAAGAAATTGGGAGTTAAGCATCAAGGTGGAGTATCTACATAAATTATTTGGAATTCTTCTGCACTACAGAGTTATCTCTTCTTCCCGTTTATTAATTTATTCATATCACTAACTTATAGCAGTATGAACTCATGGATCTGTCTTTTACACTTTGAGTTATAATCCAATAGTACTTTACTTGTTTTGTTGCTCAAGGCATATACGTATTTTTACTGCTCTGAGTAACTCACTGAGCAAAGCTTCCACACCAATGGCTGAAACAACTCTAATGGTTAAAATGAGGAGCCATTTCCCTGAACTTCATACACCCGTTATAAGGTTAGGTCGGCAAGCAAGGGCGAGGCCTGTGCCCCTTCCTAGCGCCCAATTTCCGACGCCCCCCACCACCCCAAGAACATATGCTTCCCAGATAGGCACTAACCCCCTGCCTTGCCCCAAGTCTAACCGCGGACCCTCCGTGTCCGCTGTCAAGTCTCCAGGTTTCCCCACGGCCCCGCCCTCTTTGGGGCGGAAGTTGGCGGCCGGAAGCGCTGGGCCGGGGCGGGCTGTCTCCCGCAGGCAGCTCCTCCCACTCCACCATCGCCCCACCCCTCCGGCCTATACCGGAAATGAGGTCAGAGGGGGACCCCCGGCTGGGAGACTCGGCCAAGAAGCGGCGGCTGGTGGAGGTACCTGCGGCAGCTGGTGAGGGGGAGATATATGGGTTGAGAGGGTCGGGGCTCAGGGGTACGGCGCCCGTGGGGCTCCGGGCTTCTGGCCTAGTCTGAGCCGCCGGAGGCGCCATAGGGCTGCGGCGGCCGGCGGGAGGGGCGAGGGTGGCGGGGCCTTGCTGTTCAGGGCTCATCTCCTCCGTCCCAGGGGATGAGAGTCAGGCTGTCCCCGGCGCGACAGTCACCTTCTCTTCTTCCCTCTTTCGGGATCTTTGGGCTGGCGACAGCGTGAGTGCTTGGTGTCCAGAGCCATGGTCGCCTTAGTCCTCGGGGGCGGGCTGGGGCGTTGGTGAGAGTCCTTTTTTTTTCTTTCTCATGTATGTGTGTGGCCATGTTGCAACCCCTGATCACGGAGAGAGGTTAGCCGCCAGGACTTGCTTTATAGCAATTTCTGCCCTAGAAGGACTCCCCCCCGCCTGTGGAAATCACGAATGAGAAGTTGTCTCCAGGCTTTCCCGCCTTCTCTGCCCCCAATCCGGTCTCCCCCCTCAGACCCTACGCCTACCTCTCTTCTCCCAGTTTCCCCTTCTTCCTTTTCGCGACTCAGAAAAGCCTTTCCTCTCTGGGTGCTTACCTGGACCCGGGGGTCCCCTTGGACTGTGCATCAGAGACCGGAGCCCAAGGTTCTTCTGTCACTTTTCCAGTTGCAGGAAAAGATTCTGCACAGGCATTCGACTACGAATGGAGAAATTAATTCCACGTTCAAGTTTGTACAGTTCTGCCTGAGTTTTTAAAGCAGGCGTTCTTTATTGGGGAAGTAGATTTAGACTTGATAGCCCCACTTGTTTTATCTGTTTTGGTCTTAGAGTTAGAGACAGTTGTCTTTGAAACCCCAGTCATGGCGTTTTAAACTGCTTCTTAGTGCTTACAGGGAAACAGTCATTTTATGTGTGGCTTTTGACACTTAAGAGTTTTGTTTGGTTGGTAGTTTTGGAACTAGGTGTCCCTATTGCGCCCACCGTTGTGGCAGATAAGCCAGCAAACTGTTTTCCTGCCTTTGAGTTCCTTGGCATAGGGACAGCATGAAAATAGCTTTTAGAAAGTCATTTGCAAAATGTAAACTGCATGAACGGAAATACGGTCTGAGAGTGGCACCATGAAGAGTTTTAAGCTCTAATTATGATCTAGAAATACTTTGGGCTTAACAAGGGCTAGAGAAAAATGCTAATTTAATATGTGTTCAATTAGGTGTTGTACAGATTTTTGACATTTCCCCATGAAAAAGCTTTTTGAAAATTGCTCTTACTACTTTTATCTCTTGGAAGGTTTGCCTCTGAAGTAACCCTTAAAGTATGATGGTTTGACAAGGATGAGTAGAAAAAAATAGGAAATTTTGGAAAGCAGTTAGCTAGAAATCTTAGAGACGACACCCATCCCTGTCATTTCAACCTCAGTTATATCCTGTTTTTGTGTGATTGTCTAAGCACTAAAGCACATAATTAGGATGATCACTTAATTTTTTTTTCTGAGGGATGGAGAGAAGTGTTTAAAGGTTGATAATTATTGAAAAACATATGACATGCTCTATAAGATTCTTTACCTGGTATCTTCCAGGTGGTAGTTGGGACCAGAATGGGTATAAACTTAGTTTCTTTTCTCCATTCAAAGTACAAACCTGGGTCACCACAAATTCTTGGATTACTAAAACGGCAAGCAGTCTTCCCTAAAGTGTGTCACTAGGTTGTGTTTCTGTTCCCTTTCACATTCAGGTCAGTAACCCAAGGTCATAGAACAGTCTTTCATCTATGGTATCGGTTCCCAAGTGGTGGTATGCTTACCGCCGGGGGTACATGCTGGGCCATTCAGGGGTATGTGAGAAATAACTAGTAACCATATTTACCTGTGTTATAAATGTTATAGAATTAAATCTGTGGTTTGTACTTCTAGTGTAGTCATTTTTCTTTCTTATTACCTCATTTCCGCTATTTCACATTAAAATAGGCACTGAATAAAAGTGTCACTATTTAAAAACAGCTGCTTTAAAAACAGGTACAATTTATAGAAATGGGTTTAAAAGGGGTACACAAGCGGGAAAAGGTTGGGAACCACTGATCTGTGGTTTTGAAGTTTTGTGTTTTTTTGCTCCTTTCTGATGAGACATTCTCTAATCTTTTTGGATCTTATCATCAAGTAATTTAATGACAAGTTTAATTGGGGAAAAGAGGGAAAGATTCCCCTGAGTTTGCTTGTTTTTGCTCATGCCCCAGTTGTCATCTAGTGAGTGGGGTTTTGTGCTTTAAAACATGTTAACTTCAAGCATTTAACAAGAGCCACACACCTATTTTCAGTGGCCAATGTGAGCATGGATGGTCAGAACAGATTCTAAGTGTATTTGGGTGAAAGGTGACTTTATTTTCTGTAGGAACAGTTGACTTTGCAGTACCATGATCTGCTTTATAAAATTATTCTAAACCAGGGGTCTCCAAACTACAGCCTGTGGGCCGGATGTGGCCTGCAAGGTCCTCTCATCCGGCCCGTGGAGACCTTTTTATCTGAATAAAATAATATTAAATAAATAATTAAAAACAACATCTATGTTTTGATTCTTTTTTATTTGGACCTCGAGTGTGTAGTCGGCCCCCAAACTGCTGTTTGATAGTTAATGCGGCCCACGGGCTGAAAAGTTTGAAGACCCCTGTTCTAAACCAACAGATCCTACTCAGGCTCTCTGTCTTTTTTTGAACTTCCTTTTGGCAGATGTGGCCTCATGGATGAGCTGGTACATGACTTAGCCTCAGCCTTGGAGCAGACGTCTGAACAGAATAAGCTTGGGGAGCTGTGGGAAGATATGGCCTTGAGCCCTCGGCAGCAGAGGCGGCAGCTTCGAAAACGGAGAGGCCGGAAGCGCCGTTCAGACTTCACTCACCTGGCGGAGCATGCCTGCTGCTACAGTGAGGCCTCTGAGTCCAGTCTGGATGAGGCCATGAAGGACTGTCGAGAAATGGCCCCAGTCACCAATTTTAGTGATTCTGATGACACAATGGTAGCCAAACGGCACCCAGCTCTCAACGCCATTATTAAGAGTAAGCAACACTCTTGGCATGAATCCGACTCCTTTACTGAAAATGCACCTTGTCGACCACTGAGGCGTCGGCGGAAGGTGAAGCGAGTGACATCAGAGGTGGCTGCCAGCCTTCAACAGAAGCTCAAGGTGTCAGATTGGAGCTATGAGAGAGGGTGTAGGTTCAAGTCTGCTAAGAAGCAACGTCTGTCACGCTGGAAGGAGAATACTCCTTGGACCTCATCAGGCCACGGATTGTGTGAATCCACAGAAAATAGGACTTTCCTAAGCAAAACGGGAAGGAAAGAAAGGATGGAGTGTGAAGCAGATGAACAAAAACAGGGCTCTGATGAGAACATGTCTGAATGGTGAGATCTCCCTTACTAAGTCAGAGATTTTCCTGGTTAATTTTACCCCAGGTACAACCACAATCTTGATGAGTTCAACTTTTTTTTCAAACCAGCCACTATGAGTGACTTTATAGGCCTCCTTTAACCATTCAGCCAGTATTTATCTCTAGCTTTTTAAAGAACATTCATGACTCTGTTTCCCCTGTCAAGAAGGCTATAAATGTAACAGAAACACATTGGTGTCTAAAAATCATTTGGAGAGAAAGAGAGAGAATGAGAAAATGAGAATGAGTGAATGAATGCTGAGTAAACTGCCTTTACCCATTAAGAATCATGGCCTTAGATACTTCTGGTATGTAATTCTGTTCTCTTTTACTTATGGTTTGACTGAATTGAATTTATTTTTTTATGGCCGATATTCAAGTTGTCTGAACACATTGTGGGCTTAGATTTTAACAGTACTGAGTTCCACCCATTAGTCTACCGTATTTTCCGGCGTATAAGACGACTGGGCGCATAAGACAACCGGGCGTATAAGACGACCCCCTAATTTTACAGTTAAAACATAGGTTTACAACCCCCTAATTTTACAGTTAAAACATAGGTTTAGGCCTATATTCGCTAACATAGGTTTAGGCCTATATTCGCTGTACTGTATAGTCTTATACAGCGAATATAGGCCTAAACCTATGTTTTAACTGTAAAATTAGGGGGTCGTCTTATACACCCGGTCGTCTTATACGCCGGAAAATTTGTCTCTAACTGGTGATGTTTAAATTGTCAGTGTAGTGTTTATATTTTACATCTCAGAGAGATAGTCCTGGGAACACTGAAACTCCCCAGCTTGATACATTATTATTATTTGTTTTTTATTATTATTATTATTATTATTATTACTATTATTAATGTGATATCTGTTTCTCAGCGAATATGCTACTGGTGTTTTGGATGGGACAGTTCTTTGTGTTGAGGGACTATCCCATGCCTTGAAGGATATTTGGCATCTCTACGTTGGACCCACCCCCTTTTGTAGTATCAAACCAAAGGCCTCCATGGGTGTCCTGAAGGTGGGTTGAGTAGGCCCAGTTGAGAACCATTGTATTCTGTTATTGTTAATATTAGCATTTATTTGGCACTGTGTGCCAGGCACTGTACTATTGTGCATAATATATATTCTTATTTACTGTTCACAACTCCACTGTATGGTAGGTAACACTATTTGTATTTTGTAGAAGAGGAAATGGAGGTTAAGAGTGGTTAGATACTTTGCCCAAGGTCACCCAGTGGTAAAACTGGAAATCAAACCTGATTCCAAAGCTCATACTTTACCACCATGTTTTCCTGCCCTTTGCCTTTTCCATGGCTCTTTTTTTCTATCTTAACTTTTACCACCTTAACATGTATGACTTTTTTCTAGGACTTTGTCTTAAAAATAAAGACAATGGGGAGGCCGGGATGGGTCAGTGGGTTGGGAGCTCGCTTTGCAGCGCCGGGGACCGGGGGTCGAGTCCCGGCCCGGCCCCGGCCCGTGCGGAACCATGTGCTGAACTGGCAGCTCTCCTAGTTCAGTTCTCTCTCTGTCTCTGTATCTCCCTCTCTTTCTCTCTCCTCTGTCAAAATAAATAAATAAATAAAAAATATATTAAAAAAAATAAAGACAAATCTTTGGAACTCTGAGGTGAGGCTGTGTTAGTAACAGGAAAAGCTGTTTAGGTCTATATGCCTGTACCTCTCATGGGTGGTTTTTTGTGTTGTTGTTTTTTTATTGTTTTTGACAGAGAGAGAGGGGGAGAGAGAGAGAGAGAGAGAGATACAGATACAGAGATACAGAGACAGAGAGAGAACTGAACTAGGGGAACTCCCCAGTTCAGCATATGGGTCCACACAGGCCGGGGCCGGGATTCGATCCTTGGTCCCTGGTGCTGCAAAGTGAGTGCTTAACCCACTGAGCCATCCCGGCTTCCCCATGGGTGGTTTTTAATCCAGCTTTCAAATTTTTTCTTACTAACTATAGTTGCCAGTCTGCACAACTAGGTAGGCTTATAAGTTGGCTTCACTAGTTTTCCTCTAGTATTTTCTAAGGCCTACTTACCTAATTTATATGTATGATTTTGGATTATAAAGATCTTTTTCTCCCAGCATGCTATTTTTAATGAAACAAGAAGTGCTCAATCAACTTGTAGCATTTTACAATATGGAAGCCCTCAATTGAGGCATTCAAGTTTGTTTCAATATTGAGCATACGTACCAAATAGTAATCTTACTGTTGAGAATGGCTGTTTTAAAGATTTATTTATTGTTTTTGACACAGATTGAGAGAGAGATACAGAGTCAGAGACAGAGAAGGGGGAGGGCCCAGAACAGTCTCCATAGTTGCACATCATTGGTTTTTCCACATAGTTTCATTCCACAGGTGGGCGGGGCTGCACAGGGCAGGAACTGGGCCGGGGTCTCGCCCCGGTGAGAACTGAACTGGGGGAACTCCCCAGTTCAGCATATGGGTCCACATAGGCCAGGGCCGGGATACGATCCTCGGTCCCCGGGGCTGCAAAGTGAGTGCCTAACCCACTGAGCCATCCCGGCTTCCCGAGAATGGCTGTTTTAAAAATAGCTTTTTGGGATGGTGGCTTGCGTATATTTTTTTTCCCTAGAGTGTCTTGTTAAACTATGACATAATTGTGTGTGTGAGAGAGTATAACATTGTCTAAGATAACAGCCCAAGTGTAGTTCCAAATGCAGAGCAGAGCCTAGCATCTAGCAGTGAGGCACTTCAGTCTTTCTGGTTCCTTCTTAACCACAGACACATCTATTGCACATTGTAGTTAGGTTGTGATACTGTACGTTCTAGTTATCCAAGAGCCTGGATAAATTGAAATAGGTGGCAATAATTACAAAGTTCTTACTCTTAGAATTGAGGATTTCCCCTTTTGGGCTTTCTTCCTGGTCATGACTTTATAGAGTCCTTGTAGTTATGAGGAAATAATGGATGGAGTAGTAGCAGAAATAGAATGAGAAAAACTCTTCTTCAGAATCTAATTATTTAGGAGTCTTAAATTCTGGACTTACGTTGATTCCTCTGTAGTTCCAAACAAAAGTGCTTTATATTTACCCCCCTAGATATACTCTATGGGGAAAGAGGGATGATTCTTACTTATTCTTTAACTGAATGCTATGTTCAACCTCTTTAACAGTAAAGTAGAACTAAAAATCTTCTGCTTTTGATTATTAAGCATACTTTATAAACAGGAGTACATTAGAGTGTGTTTAAGTAGATAATAGTTTTTGATTTAAGTATTATACTGTCTTGGTGAGTTGTTTATTCTGTCAAAATTTTCCTACTTCTTTTCTGTATTAAAAGAAATACTTTCAAGAATCCTCTTGGTTATTCTCACAAATCTACTTTGATGTGCCAGTTTATTCACATAATAATCACAGTGGTATTGAGGGTTGTCAGAATATTTATGGTACAACTTGTAAAATTATTAAGATGAAGTTGATCATTAAGCTTAGCTTAACCTAAATGGAATGATTTTAAAAAGCATGTACCTAGGTGTTTTGGGTTCATCATTGTATGTCTCAATCAGAGCTTTATTTTCAATTTCCTTAAATTTACTCTGCTAACTAAACATGGAATTGTTTTAAGCTTAACCAGGAATTATTTTTGCTTTTCTCTTTCTGTTCTTTCTTCATTTCTACACCAGCCAATCTCTCAGGATTTCTGAGGAACTAAACGTGGTTATGATGTAATAGGTTTTTTATGCTTCCAAAAACACCAATTATTATTTTAATAATTTTCTGTGCTGGGAACAACTCTTGTAAAATTACTTTCTGCTGATATTTATTCAAATTGCTTATATAACAGCTATTAATTAGGTGAATCATAGGCTAATTTTGCTTAGTTTTTTATTAACACATCATTCATTTGTTCCCTTTGCGTATAGTTTAGCTTCTTTTCTTTCATAAGTGAAATTGGTTTGGTGATGACCTGAAGTCGCAGTCAGGAGCCTTTCCTAAGGTGATGTATTGGAGGTTGATCTTATAGGAAAGAAAATATTCTCTTCTCTTGGAAGGCAAGTGACAGAGATAGAGTGCTAAACCTTCCCCCTCCTTTTCCAGCCTGAGCTGACCTTCTGCGGCCCCTTGGTGCCTCTTGTTTTCTTATTTTTATAGAAAATCAATATCCCTTTTGACACAAACAATAGCTCAGAAGCAAGAATAAATGGGAGAAAGCTGAGATCTCTGTCCATCACCTCTCGCTTTAACTCCCCCAAACTCTTTAATTATTAGTGTGCTTTGCTCCAGGTGTTTGCGACAGTGAAATTGCTAAACGAGGACCATTTTAACCAAAGATTGGGTGATCAATAACACTCTATAGCAGTAGCTTGTTGGATCAATAGCATTCATTATATCATGGTTAAGGTAAGTAACCTCCTTTGCAAGTGGAGGTCATTAATCAGGGGTTACTGGAGCTGTGGAAAAGAATATATGTGATAGGATGAAGATGTTCTGTTTTTTATTCTGCATGTAGGGATGCTGACCAAGAGTGTATTTACCATTGTTGTGAATGGTACTATAGCGTTTTGAGAGTATTGAATAGCTACTATAGTGTGCTTATATTGATTTAGTCAAAGTTTGCTAGTATATCCTTAGGAACAGCTGAAAAGGACAATTTGAGAAGTAAATTTGGTACTGTTGTATTTGAGGATCTGTCTCTTCAAAGAAATGTTAGGATTATTCTATGTGGCTCTAAAGGAACTGACTAAGACTCATAGATACCAGTATAAAAATTAGAACTCTAAAAATGACGTGAATTGTTTCACCAGGTAATATGCTCTAGATGCCTGGAGAGATTCAAGCCTGAGCATAGTGACCACTTACTGAGTTATGGCAGAGGTGGAGAGGTTGAACTCAATGAGTTACCTCTGAGGTCCCTTGCCACACTGAGATTATGTAATTCTTTTCAGTCACACCCTCCTTCCCATCCTTGTAACTTCAAATATTATAAAGCAGGGTTCTCCAACCCCCATGCCATGGACTGGTAGTGGGTCCATGGCCTGTTAGGAACCAGGCCACACAACAGGAGGTGAGCTGCAGGCAAGCAAGCAAGCTTCATCTGTATTTACAGCTGCTCTCCATCGCTGACATTACCGCCTGAGCTCCGCCTCCTGTCAGGTCAGCCGTGGCATTAGATTCTCATAAGAGCACTAAACCCCATTGTGAATGGTGCATGTGCATCCCCCCCCCATTCCTGCCCCCATGACTGCTGTTATAAAGCATCTGATAAGCAGTCTCCACTGCCCACTAAAATACTCATGAAGGCATAAAACATTGTAAACTTGTATCACCAGAGACTAGGATTTACAGTTGGCTTGTTGCCAAGATTTCCCCAAACTATTGGATTGGCCAAAAAGTCATTGTGTTTTTTTGTGAATAAATGAAAGGTGGTTCTTTTATGGAAAATGCAATGACTTTTTAGCCAACCCAGCACAAGGCTGGTAGAACTGTGTTGAAGAGTATAATTGGAAGCCCCTATCAGCAGTTTTGAGCCTGCCCAGAATTTGGACAGTGAGGCCCTGCATCCTTTCTCTATGCAGCCCTTGGTTCAGAAATGCAAGGTCCCGTTCAGTCAGGAAATTGGACAGCTGCAGTTTGAACTAGAGTGTTGTTCCATCCTTTACTTCCCAATCACTATCCTGTGTGGAGTGAAACCATGTTGAAGACTGGTGACATATAACTGTGGATACTGCTCTGGGCCCTCCCCCTTCTCTCTGTCAAAAACAATAAAAATCTTAAAAAAAATTTTTTTATATATATATATGAAGGACAATTCATTCTGCAGAACATTGAATTCATGGTGTGGAAAACTTCAGAAGCCCTCCCAAAAATGCAGAGAAATGAGATAAAAATGAGAAAGCTGAGAAAGGTGAAAAGCCTGGAGACAGAGAATAGAGACCCAGTCTGCAAGTATGTAAATGTTCCTGAGGAAGAAACCAAAGTATTGGAATAGAAGAATGATTTAAAAAATGTAACTGAAGAGAAAAAGTGTTCCTGGTTTGAAAAAATTAATTGTAAAGATTAAAAGGGAAAAACTAATGAAAAGAGACCTCTAACCTAGATATGTCTTGGCAATATTTTTACTTCTGCATTGGTGGTAGTGGTTGAACACCTATAAGGAAAAATCTTAAAAGGGATGAAAAAATAAGGCTGGCATTCATCCTTACAGTACTGAATGTGAGGGACTACATTTGTGTAGAAGGCTTTGAGACCAGGAAGGTTGCTCTCCCCTAACCCCCTGAATTTTATAAACAATGAAGATACATTTCACATGGAAAGGTAGTACAAAGACGTTCTCAGATATGCAGGTCTCAGAATGTATGCCCTTTAAGAATTTACTCTGAAAAGACATTTCATCTAACTGAAGATAACTCACTGTTAACTCTAAGGAAAGGTAAGTCTTAAAATGATGGGTGGACTCCTAAGGCCAGCCCCCAGCTCAATAGCAGAGGCCTGAGGAAAATCTTTATCTACAAAGTATCTCTGCAGTGGCCACGGTAATGAACTTGTGAATAGGGAGAGGTTGCTGCCTTCATGGTGCCATTTAAAGAAACAAAAACTCCTTCATTATACATACTCATAATTTGTTGTGGGAATACTTTTGCAGTTGATGTGAGATAGCTCTCTAAAAAACCTCTCAGTCCAATTATGTATGATTACAAATGTACCACCTCAACCTAGGTAAGATGGAAACAATTGAGCAATGATGTCTTTGGGCAGTGTGTCTAGCAGTGATATTTTTTTCTTCGTGTTTTTCTGAATTCTAAGACAATTAAAAATTTTCCTTGAATGCATTATTTAATAAAAAATTAAGATGAAAATCTCATATTTTTTAGTGTGATAATGTAAGCCATACATTCTGTCCTTTTTATTTTAAAATTAGGTGTAAAAGAAACATCTTATTTGTGCTATTCTGTTAATCTTATATGAGCAAGAAGTTCAGGTGGTAACTTATTGATACCATTTTTGGATTATAGATGATCAACTAATTCTGTACGTACTTACTGTAATTGAGATAAGTACAAACTACTGTCATTTTCAAATTAACAGTCTTCTGTGGTTAGGGATATGAAAGCACTAGTAAGGACTCAGGTTACAGGACAAGTTTGTGTGTGTGTGTGTGTGTGTGTGTGTGTTTTCTCCCAACTGTGGGAATTTAGAAAATTTAGGGAAGTTAGAAAGTTTTCATGGTAAAAACTTGGGAGAGGAAAGCCTCTAGAACTGCTGATTAGGTTGACTTTCTTTTCTATTAAATTTATTGGGGTGACATTAATTGATATCAAGTACATTGTTTCCAGGTGTACAATTATACATTACATTGTCTATACATCGCATTATATGCTCACCACCCAGAATCAGCTCACTTTCCATCACCATATGTTTGATTCCCCCTCCCTACTCCCCTCCACCCATCTCTCCCACCCACCTCCCCCCTTACCCTCAGGTAACCACTAAACTATTGACTGTGTCCATGAGTCTTTGTTTCTTTGTTCCTTTCAGTTTTATATTTCACCTATAAGTGAGATCATATGTTTCTTGATTCTTTCACTCTGACTTATTTCTCTTAATATGTTTTCAAGGTCCCTCCGTGTTGTCACAAATGGCTATATTTCATCTTTTCTTATTGCTGAGTAGTATTCCATTATATAAATGTACCACAACTTCTTTATCCAGTCATCTATCAGAGGACACTTTGGTTGATTCCACGACTTGGCCACCGTGAACAGTGCTGCAATGAACATTGGGGTACATATATCTTAGTGAATTAAGGGTTTCAGTTTTTTTGGATAGATACCTAGGAGAGGGATTGCTGGGTCATATGGCAGTTCCATTCCTAGTTTTTTGAGGAATCTCCACACTGCCTTCCATAGTGGTTGTACCAATTTACATTCCTACCAGCAGTGTATGAGGGTTCCTTTTTGTCCACAGCTTCTCCAGCACTTGTTATCCCTTGTCTTGTTGATTATAGCCATTCTAACAGGTGTGAAGTGATATCTCATGTGGTGTTTTGGGGTTGTTGTTTTTTTTAACAGAACTGGGAGCCTCACCACATTCGGGAAGCACACCCCAGTTCAGCATGTGGGTCTGCCTGGGCCGGAGCCGGGATTCGATCCTCAGTCCTTGGGGCTTCAAAGCGAGCGCTTAACCCGCTGAGCCATCCCAGCTTTCCCTCATGTGGTTTTAATTTGCATTTCCCTAGTTGCTAGTGATGTTGAGCATTTTTTCATGTATTTGTTGGCTGTTTGTATGTCTCCAGGAGAGAAATGCCGGTTTAGGTCTTCTGCCCGTTTTTTAATTGGATTGTTTGTTTTAGGTTGACTTTCTTTACACTTATGTTATTTGAGTTGTGGTTCACTTATTTAGTTCAGTTGCTTTTCTAACAATATTATGATAATTAGGTAATACAATTGGAGGTCCAAAATCCAGGCTTTAATTTTTGTTTGTCTTCTTTAAAATGGCAGCTATTCTGCTAAATTAAGTGTGGGAACATTTTTTAGTGAAAAGTATTGTAGAGAAGTGTGATGTATTATTACTACTTTTACTTACCTGTGAATATTCTTGAGACAGTTTCTGGCTTCTAAATGGGGTGATTTCCTTAGTACAAGGTTAAATTCTAGGCTTGCACCAACACCTTATTTTGCATTATATTCTTCATTGGAAAACATTCTTCTTGCTACCTTTTCACACCCTTGTCCCGTAGTCTAGACTAAGTTTTTAATAAAATGCATGCATTTAAGTTGATTGATGTTTCTTTTTTAAGTTTAGTGCTGGTTATAGCAGTGTGTGGTATGTGGCAAATACTTAATAAATGCTTGCTAAGTGAATGAGTGGAAGTCTTGGAGAAATGGGGGGTGCGGGGGAAGGGGTTGGCTAGGGAACCCTTTCTCCTTTTCCTGTTAGAGACTTCTTATTGGCCCAATTTGGGATTGAATTTTTTGAATGGTATAGGAATTATTTGTAGGGTTAATATATTTTTGCTCCAAAATGTTTTAGAACTATTCTAGGAAGATTTTTGTATTTTGGAAAGCTATTTATAGATTAGAATCATATAAAAACTGGGAGCACAGAACAGCTCCTGAGGCAAAGATAGGAGGCATTGAAGCCTCTAGCATTTGCTGCTGTTTTAGGACAAGACTTCATTACCTGCTATCTTGGTGGCTTTTTCGAAAGATTAATAAAGGCTGAGTCTTTGTCTTCCTGACTGAGCTCCAGAGGATCACAAATGGAGTGGACACTAGAGGTAGGATCACATTTTTTTCTTATAAAAATGAAAACCAGAGCCCCCCCCCCCCCCCCCGCCTTACCCAGTAAGTAAAAAGGCTTATAGCAGAAAAGTAACAAACAAATTTGAAGGTTTTAGAACAGGAAAAATTTGTAGGAGACTGACATCTTTTAACTTTTTGACCTTGTGATCTGCAAAGGTAGTAAAAGTTGTCTTTATTGAAAGATAACTTATTTTTAACAGAATATTAAACAATCTGTTCAGATGAGTTAACCTTTTATAGTTGACTAAATCATTACTAAAATCATGCTAATATGATTTTGTTTTTAAATCATCATCTCTTGGGGAAGCCGGGATGGCTCAGTGGGTTAAGCGCTTACTTTGCAGCGCCGGGGACTGAGGATCGAATCCCAGCTCCGGCTCGTGCGGACCCATGTGCTGAACTGGGGAGTTCCCCCAGTTCAGTTCTCTCTTTGTCTCTGTATCTCTCTCTCTCTCTCTCTCTCTCTCCCCCTTTCTCTGTCAAAAACAATAAAAAATAAATAAATACATCATCATCTCTGAGCCAGATGTGAAGGAAGGCTGCAGGACTGGACAACTTTGCCATATAACTTGGAAGAAGAAATTTTTGCTTCTACTTTATATTAATAGATAGCACTACATTTTTGCATGCTTTATCACAGTACTTATGTGCAGATATGCTATGAAGTTCCTGTTTTTTTCCTCCTTATAACAATTTCTTACATATCATTAGATTTCTATAGTGTAAGTTCTTCTGAGGGAATAAATAGAATTATCAGATGTTATCAGATGAAATTGACATTTCCAGATACTGGTAGAATGATGATACTTTAATGTACTAAATGTTCTGTTATGAAGAAAATACATATCTCCCTTCATCATAATCTTAAAATCCTGACACCATTGCCATTACTCTAATTATATATAGAAAATTTATAGAAGAGATTAGTCAAAGTTCTTTCAAGAACAGTGAATCTCCTTAAGTGCTGTTGACAAAAATAGGAAATGTGCAGTGACAGAAAGGTTTTAGGCTACCAGCACCTTTTTGATCCAGCAAATTTCTTTGGGCTTGCCCTCTTTATTTCGAATATGAGGAGAGAATGTAATCCATGCAAAAAAATGGTCAAGAAAGAACTGGATCTTGTAGTGCCTACCAGTGGTTGGAAATGAGTGAGGAAAAGAATTGATAGACTTTGTAATAAAGCAACAGCTTTAACTTTTTTATTGTAAATATTCAGAGGGGACCATAGACATGCACAGCAGAACTTGTAATATATATAGAGCAGGGATCAGCAAACTTCCTCTGTAAAGAGCCAGATAGTAAATCTTTTAGGGCTTTGTGGGCAATATGTTTTCTGTTGCCACTACTCAACTTTGCAGTTGTAGTGTGAAAGAAGATACAGAACATACATAAATGAATGACTGGCTGTATTCCAATAAAACTTTATTTATGGACACTGAAATTTGAATTTCATATCATTTCCACATGTCACAAAATGTTATTCTTTTGAATTTTTCCCCCCATGGATTTAAAACTATAAAAACCATTCTTAACTCACAGGCTATACAAAAATAGGTGACTGGCTGTTGTTTGCTGACCCCTAAACCTCAGTTAGTGATAACTGCTGATCAATAAAGGCTCTAACAGGATGGTGGAGTAGCATAGCTGTTCCATGGCCGATTGTGCTTTATAAACCCTTCATATCAAGAGGAGTTAATCAATATAAAATCTGCTTTTTATCTTCAAGGTAAGACGGGAATAATGAAGTAGTATTATGAGAGGATATATAGTAAATCAGTGGAGTTAGACCACTAATATTCTAAAATTTTGGTAAAAATACAAAAATAAAACCATTAAGTTCAGCAGGCGCAGTTCTTTGAACTGGGAAATTGGAAGAATGCAGTACTTGGTGAATGTGTTTTTGTAGAAGAGTGGTACAGTTTTGTAAGACATTTCTTACAGTTATACCTGCAAGTGTTCCCGCTTATCAGTACAGAAGAAAATAAAATGAAAGAACCTTTAAAGAAATCAGGTATGTTCTATTGGCTCTTGCTGCAACAAGTCTCTTAGATCTATTCAGAGACAAGCTTAAGTGAGGAAAACTTTTTTACTTAATTTAACCAGCATTTGTAGGATTTAGCGTTCACAAAATATTTGAAAACATGGCAAAGTACAAAATATTTTTCAAATTTTTGATCTAGAAGTGTAGACTAGGATTTTGCTAAGCCTCTTCCTTATGAAGCATGATGAGAATGTTTCAATCTTGCTGTGGTTTCTTCTGTCTTCTAAAGTAGCTTAAAAAAATTAACTAGCTTGGAAGGAAACACTCCCAATGAAGTAAACAGCTATTGTAAAGAATAGAGAATTTTTTTAAATCAGATAAATAAAATTTTATAAAGATTAGGTGGAAGAAATGCAGACTCAGAAGAGGCAGAATCAGTTGTTAGCGGTAACTCAGAAAATGAAGCTATATTTTAGACAGAATTCTATGGGGGGAAGTTTTCTTTCAATGAGTTCAAATGGAATTTGTTTTTATAGTTTTATATTTAATTTTAACTTTCTTTTTGAAAATGAGTTTTGTTGTATCCAATTGTTATCAAGAAAAACATTAAATTTAGAAAATATAACATCATACTGACCTTTTCTTGTTCATGGATTTTTGTTTGCTGCTTTATAAATGGGGGGAAAACTTGAGAGATGCTAGACGTCTTAAAGTTGGATAGCTTCATTTGAAACC
Organism: Craseonycteris thonglongyai; assembly: GCA_004027555.1. Lineage (NCBI taxonomy): Eukaryota > Metazoa > Chordata > Mammalia > Chiroptera > Craseonycteridae > Craseonycteris > Craseonycteris thonglongyai. The sequence goes on from PVKE010007827.1 coordinate 48,580, forward strand.
GATACTTGAAAATATTTAAAAATAAAATTGGTTTGTAAATTTGTAAATTTATGTTGTTTAATATACTAAAACCAGTTTGAGATTACTTCTGTGAGCTTTAATAAATAACTTTCTAATGCTAAACTAACACAGTAAGCTTAGATATTTTAAGATTACTTTGAAGTACACATAAAAGTTTTAGAATTCTATTCTTCTTACATTTTTTTTGTCTTTGGGAGAAAACAAACTTTACCCTGTGACTTACCTATGAAATTTACATTTCTGATTGGCTAATGGAATGAGGGAAACTTGGGATCTTTTCATTTGAAAAACCAGAAGAATGGACAGTGGTTTGTTTTTGACGGGAGCTGATGTGTTCGTTCTCTTGTGTTTTGCTCTTTTTTTTTTTTCAGTGAAACCAGCAGCGTGTGTAGCAGCAGTGACACAGGGCTCTTTACAAACGATGAAGGACGGCAAGGTAATCTCAGTCCCAGCTTTGGGATGTTGTTCAGTGTTTCTGGGAAGACCCTAATGGTTATAGGAGTGACTTACTGCAAATATGATTGTTTTCTATGGCAGTGGTTCTCAAACTTTCAGGCATATACGAGTGGCCTGGGGAACTGTTAACAATGCAGATTTCTAAGCTTCCAGAAATCAAATACAGCGATCCCTCGTTTTTCGCGGTCAATGGAGACCAGAACCTTCCATGAAAGCTGAAAAACCGCGAAGTAGGATTTGCCCCTAGGGATTTTCGTGTATGCGGGTACAAGAATGTTTTAAATATGTAAACAGTATTCATACTTTGCTCATTTAGGACAAAAATGACAACAGTATACGTATTTACTTAAACGTGTCAGTGCAAATTAATAAGGTGAATGACAAAACCTTATACAGTAATAAACATGAATCAACATTGCTTTCTGAGA
>PVKE010007828.1:0-49474 GCA_004027555.1 Craseonycteris thonglongyai
AGAAAGAGAAAGAGAAAGAGAGAAAAGGGGAAAGGGCCCAGAGCATTCTCTTTAGTTGTATATCGTTAGTTGTGACATAGTTTCAATCCACACATTTGTATGTAGGGCCTCATGGGGCAGGTCTTGAACTGGAGGCCTCCTACATGGGAGATGAGAACCTTCACCACCATCTTGGCAATTAACAGTTGTTCCTCAGTTCAATATATGGGTTTGCACAAGCAGGGACCAAGATTGAATCCCTGGACCTCAATGTTGCTAGGCAAGCACTCAACCTGCTGAGCTATCCCAGCATACCCTGCATTTCTATCAAGTGCCCAGATGCTGCTGAAACTGCTGGTGCCAGAAACAAAGGTTGAGAACCACTGGTCTCTCTAAGCTATTTTGCAGCCTTTAACAACTATAATTTATGATGTTAATAATTTAATGCCAGTATGTTACAAGCAGTGCAAATTTAAGTAGGTTAAGTATCAACTGAAGTTTCTGAAAAGGCATTTGATTTTCATAAACTTCTAGATTCATTTGAGTGGCTCTTTCAGGTTACTTCGATCACTCCAGGTCAGTTTTCATTCTTCACTCTCTTTGTTAAAGAAGGCACTTGGTCATTTCATTGTCTATCATTTTCTGTCATCTCTAAGTAAATCCTGCCAATAAAATTAAGGCCTTCCCTCCTTCTCCACCCCTTGTTCTCAGTGAAGATAGAGTTTCTTCTCCCCATCTACCTTTAATGCTAAATTTTATTCCTTTTTTTGGATATTCTCTGGGTAACAAAAATGGTTTATGAATCAATCACATTTTTAATATAGTTAGGCTTTTATCATTATTCAGAGTTCCAAGGATTTCTCTCTTATCAGAATTGTAGTTTCTAAAATTATGTGCCTCAAATAACCCATTCTTATTGATTGCCAGACACCCAGAGGAGTTATGGATATTCTTCTAAAATAATGGTGACTTTATGATATGTAAAGGGATATATTTTCTTTTGTTTTTGACTGAGACATTAGACTTCAGTTCTAGCTAACATCAGATCTCAAAATATTCTAGATAATAGAATTTTTCTCTTAAATTTTTAGCAAGAAAAACTCCTATGCCTTTTGCTTATTTATGACACGTTTTTTTTATTAAATAATATCACAAAATATTTGCATTATATTCTACAATGAATTAATGTATGCTTTTAATTTATTGATATTAATAGATTTTTTAAAGGCAAATATGTGTGAGCATATTTATGCATATGCATTTTTCTTTTTTTTAATAGCAGTGCTATGTTGTCTAGCACTATTGTACTGCTAGAAAAGTTCTCCATTATTTTCTTCTGTGGAAGCTAACTGAAATGTATTTTTCAGTATTTTCCCTAGTAAATACTTTTAAATGTTCGCCATACCTTTTGCAAGCTATACGCACTAAAATCTTAAATTTTATAATAATGGTTATATTTGCACCATTCAATTTTTATAGCTGAAGATATCACTATATATGCCCGTTTACTTCGGAAATAAAACAAGAAAAAAAAAAGATCATGGAGATTTTTATCTCTAAATTCAACTATAAGTATGCAAACTGTTTACTCTTATTAATGTTGAGTAAAAATCTCTCCCCACTCTCACACTAATCCTAAGCTATTTTTTTCAAGAGAAAATGGTTACAGTATTTTAAAAAATACTTAATTCTTACATCAATATGATGAAAGTAAGTAATTCTCTTTTTACATGTGGTCTTAACAAAACAATTATTTATGAATGTGTTTGCATTTGGAATAAAAAAGGTCAAGTTTAGTGGCCAGTGGAACTTTAGCTTGATGTAGACAGATCTGCTTCTATGTGTTCAGTAGCAATTAATCACCTGGTTCACTCAAAGCTTGCTTTTCTCTATAATGTAAGTGTATACTATCAGCAGATTTCATGTTAGTATGTTGTGTGATGGTACATGTTGGTTGCACTACTAATTTTAATTTTCTTAACCAAGCTCTATGACTATAAGTGAAAGCTCTTGAGAGTCACTTAACTTTGGTGAGGAACAGACTTAGTGTGTTAGTTTGAAAGCAGTTTTTCAGATATAGTTGTGTAAGTGATCTACTTCTGCTATGTGTAAGATTGGACCGTTAGTGCTAAAATTGAAAAGGTTCTCCCGGTGGATTGTATGAAGATAAATGGCATGTCTCTAGAAGCAAGGGAAAATAGTACTGTAGCTCAGTGTCATGGTGATAGAAACACCAACCTTAACCAGTCATCTTTCATTTTTGGCTGAGACAACTAACTATAAAATATAACCCAGATGGTGGAGCTATGATAGTAAAGATACAGAAATGACATTTTGCTGATGAATTTGCTAGCCTTTGCTTCACCACTTTCAGTTTTATAACAAATCTTTTATGGTGTAAGTTGCTTGCTTATGTATCTAAGACCAGATCCACAAGATGAAAAAATGTTTTCAATGGCATTTTTAGATGAGGGATTATTTCAGTTAACTTTTGTTTTATTTCCCTCTTCTGATAGCCTTTTTGACTTTTCCTCTTTTTTGCTAAATTCTTCCTCTAACATAAATTAATCTATGCCAAAAGTAGTGAGCCCTACTTAAATTTATTTCTGTATACATATTTAAAGACAAGTAGAATATAGTATTATGCTCTATGTGCCTCTCTTAGAACAAAGGGTGTCACTAAAGGGAATTGAGCACATTGTACTGTGGTCTCTAGTCTCAGAGAGCTTCACCCTACTATGCAGTGAACTGAAATGAAAAAAGAATCATGTAAGGGTACTTTGCTGAGGTGGTCTCCAGATTGTTCAGATGGTTTTGCTGCCTTAGAGATTAGAAATGGGGAAAAGAGTGATTGTGTGGTGCTGAATTCATTGTAGTTTGAAGAGCTAAGAGGTGTTTCTTGATGGTTTCCAGCATCACTGCCTCCTGAAACAGCTCTCTTGCCTTATTCCTCACTGGCTGGGGTCACAAGACCCTGCCTGTCAAGAGTCAGTCCCTGGAGAAAGACAGAAAAGGGAGGAAGAGGCTGACATTCATGGAGAACCTCCTAAAATGATGTATAACCTCTTTTAATTCTCACAGTGACCCCAGCAGAGATTTGAATAGAGATTTCTTACTCAGAGTTGAGGCTCTGCTTGACAACAGTGTGTATTTGCCTGTGCACAACGCACACATGCATATATGTATATCTCCATGCTCATAAAGGACTTAGAACCTTCTTGAGAAAGCAGTACCGGCATATGCCTCTCCCCCTCCTCCAAAGAATTTAAATATACAGAGAACATGCAGAGAAAATAAGAACCTTTGCACTTATTTTGTGAATATTAATCTTGGTTCAAGTTTTGAGTTTGTTTTCAAAGATGAAAAGTTTGTCTGGGTCTCTCTTAGCCACATTATGGAGTCATGTGCTTTTTTACATATTAATCTGCATCAATATCCAAAGTAAAAAGACCATTGACAGTGTTTTTTTTTGCAAATGTAAGATTTCAGGTATGAAAGTTAATTTAAATAATTAATAGACTATTTTTATTAACTTAAATATTCTAGTATGAGGTTTAAAAATGATTATTCTGGGAAAGCTGGGGTGGCTCAGTGGGTTAAGTGCTCGCTTTGAAGGATCGAATCCCAGCCCTGGCCCATGCGGACCCACATGCTGAACTGGGATGTGCCCCCAGTTCAGTTCTTGCCGGGGCCTAAGCAGGAGGCTCCCAACCCAGTTCCTGCCCTGTGCAGCCCTGTGCAGCCCTGTGCCCACCTGAGGAGTGAAACTGTATGGAAAACTAATGCTGTCAACTGTGGAAACTGCTCTGGGCCCTCCCCCTTCTCTCTGTCTCTGTTTTTCTGTGTCAAAAATCAATAAAATAAATCTTAAAAAAAAAAAAATATATTATTCTTAGTTTTTTATTTAGATCTTTTAGATACTTTTGGCGATTACATTAGGGATAGTTGATTCCCTGGGCTAATTTGAAGTGTAGAAATGAACTATGCTGACATATTCATTTTGTTGTGCAGACTTCTGAAAAATGCCTTCTTTGGGGCTATTCTTGTGTTAAATATCTTATGTTTTATTTTCTTCTTTTGATCTATGGCCCTACATTTTTCCTGTTTTCCTGAACATTGCCATATACATTGTTGATCTGTTGTTTATCAGGCGAACAAAATAACACTCTGTAAAGACTTATAGTTGTATGGATGTTGTACTTGTTTTTCATGCAAGTGCAGTCTTGTTATACCTAATATTGTCATCTGTATTAGATAACGTAGCAGTTCCTCTCATCACTTAGGCAACTGGTAATGCTAAATCAGGGTATTTTTGTAGCATTGACATTTCATTCAAGAATGCTTGGCTACACTATACATAGACTTTGCATTCTAAAATCAACTTAAGTCATTATTATGTTCTTAAAATTGTATGTGAATAGATAGCACTGTCTGTGTAGGTATGTATGAAAAAAAAAAAAAGAAAGTTGCTCATCAGCAGTTTATGTTGAGTGGCAGACCTTATAACTATACTGAAAGTATGTATGCATTCAGGTAACAGGGTATAGTTTTAGAATCTCCAGAACCCATTATTTTCTGCAGAATGTGAAGTCGTAAGATTAAGTCTTGACAGGACTAGTTCTACATATTTAATCTAGGATTTCTTAAAGAAAATAACAGATTTTGAATTTTTATGTACTTGCAAATTGGGGTAGGTGCTGCAGTTAAAATCTGAATTATGAAAGAGTTTTAGATGAAGAATCAATTTGGACTTTATTGTATGTCTTAACTGCCTTCCATATTTAGTTGGCATATAATTAGAATCCTCTAATTATTCCTACAAGCAGCTTTACAGCCAAAGACTGTACCAATATTTTCCTTGCTTACATATTTGATCTCCTTTTGCAATTGTAGGTATTTATCTCCTTTAGGAACTAAATAAACAAGTAAGCAGCCAGTAGCAGGGACTGCTAAGAATGCATTTATTTCAGAGACCCCCCACTCCCCACCCCAGGGCTTTTTACTAAAGGCATTTTCCCATGTTATAATCTTAGAAATCAATTATTACAAGAGTCAATAGGCAAGGCAAGCCAGCCTACCATGCAGAGGTCTGAGAGGAAGAAGTTTGTTTACTCTAACATTTCCAGCGAATCCTTACTGAGAAAGCAGAGTTCCAGATTGACGGTGCCTGTGAGAGGAGCTACCATAGGTGACAACGACTGACAGTTGTGCACTGAACTTTTGTAATGTCTGCCAGTTATGTGTATATTAATCTTTAAGCATGAACAACACATAGAATATTTTCATATTTGAAAAGAAACTGGATTCTGGATTTTGAAGTTTTCACATAAGTATTTGATTTCTTCAGTATAAGATCTGGGGGGCTGTGAAGATAAATTTATTCCTTACAGCATTAACTATTCAAGGGAAGTAATTATGTTTTCATGATTTCTAAATTAGCTTAGAAAAATTATCTGAAACTTCCTCAAGGGAGAGTTATTTTATTATATCAACAACATTTTACGAGTTAGGTAAAAATGAACTAAACACTTTAGCCCGTACTTACCCGTAAGGCAAAGCTATTAACTAGAATCCACTGATATTACGTAGTTGTTTTCTATAACATATTGTAACTCTTTCCAGTCCCAGTTTTCAACAGGATTCTTGTGGGTCACTAATGCTGTGTAGAGTAAAGACTAGTCACTACCCTCAAAAAACATATTTTAGTAGAGGGGGTAAATTTTGAAAATGTATTTATACAATTAATTATGATTACGCTCTGTTTGTGATGTTTTCCTGAAGATATTTCTTAGCGAGCAGTCTTTAAGAGACTAGATAGATATTGATTCTCCTGTGACTTAGGATCAGGTCTGTGGATAGAAAGCACCTCCCCTCCTTTGAGATTTCCTTTCAACGTGTCACCATCCCCATTTTTGCCTTCCATGGATCTCAAGTCATTTTCTTCTGTTTATCATAAATTTTGGTACTAATGTCAGAGTTGCCCTCTCCACTTGTAAGGTGCACCCTCATCTGGATGACTTCAGTATATTTGTGTAAAGTCCCTTGCGCGGTCCTTCACCCCCTTAATGCTCCCAAACTGCTTTCCTTATTTTGTCTTGTTTTCAGAAATCACCTTCCTTATTTTACCTCATCTCCCCAAATCACCCACCTTATTTTAACCTGCTGCTCTGATTAAGCAGATCTTCCAATGTCTCACAACTATTCTAACTTTACATATAAGCATCATACTTTTTGACTAACATAGATTCATCTTCTACTTTATTCTTTTTACTGAGATCATCCATCAACATGGGGGTTATCAGTTCATCAAACCATTAGTCCTTTACCAATTCATCAACGTGCTTATATCAAAATTTAATTTCATCATAATCTTTGTTGCATTTGCTATTTCCATAAATTTGTGCTTGCATCCCCCCCCCACTGTCTACTTTTAATGAGCTTAAAACCAATACCCAAACAAATTACAGTATCTAAAAATAAATCATGCTTCATGATAGATTGAGGTTACTAGAAATGTAGTTACCAACTTCAGATGATCTCACAATGCTCCTGGATATCTTATCACATTTTTCTGTTTAATTTATCTTCTCATACGTTTTATTTCACTGTATTTAACTCTCTCCGAACTCCAGTCACTCCTCCTTTTCACTAGCCTATCCCTTATAGCTGAGAAAATTGAGTCAATTTAACAAAACCTCCATTATCTACTAATTCTACACATTTACTCATCTTTCATTCATCCTCTCCTCCTTTCCTCATGTTATAAATAACATAGAGCCCTTTTTATGACCTATGATTTCGGTCCTGTGCTGTCCTATCACACCAACAGATATCGTTTCTCTCTCATATACACTCAAAAATTCCTCTCAAATTGAATCATCTTTATCAACCTCTAAACATGTTTCTCATTTAAAAAAATAAAAATAATAAAAATTTGAACACTTCCCTTGATCTTACATCTTCTTACAGCCTTGGTTAAATGACCCCACCATTTCAAACAAATCTGTAGGTTTTTACACTTGTGTGTTCTCTTTATCATTGTCTAATATGGTTTCCACTTATGTTACTTCATATAGATGGCTTTTCCTTTGGTTACTCTTAATCACAGTGGCACATGAGGGTATTTTTCCCCCCAATTTTATTCGGATATAATTGACTAAACTATAGCTCCTGACTTTGAGGCCCATATTGTAATGAGACATGTAGATGTATGTGGTATAGTAGAATTTGTTATAGACAGACCTGCATCCTTAGTTGGTCACCTTTGTGTTACAGGTAACTATTTTGCTCATTATCGGAAATTGGACCTGAATATTTGGAAATTTGTATACATTTATTATTTGAGGGCAAATGTGTAATTTACTTGGAATTTTATTTTAGCAATGATCAGTTTTAAAAATTCAAATCACAAAAATATAAATTTAAGGAAATTTATGGGAATAAAATACCAGTTTATTTTTCTTCGGCCCCCCTCCCCCCCAATTGGAGACAAGGATTAAGTTATTGATGAGAGAGAGAAAAAATGGAAAGAAATTTAATTTTAGTATATGTGTCCTTTATGAATGTTTTCTGCCTATGATGGCAGGGTTTCCCCTTAACATAGAACACTTCCTGTGTGTCAGGACTGTGCTAAATGGTTCATGTACATTATCTCACTTAATCCTTTCTTAAGCCTGGAGGAGGATACTAACACCTTCTTTTTATAGAAAAAGAAATTGAGGCTTTGATTTTATATAAAGTTACATATGTAAATTTATATATGTTTTCTCTTAAGTTAAAGATACACTTAAAGCATGATAACTACCTGTGTATCTGACTTGGAGCCTATATTTTGGAGCCAACACTAGTTTGAATGTTATCAAATATTTCAAAAGAAGGAGTGCAATTTCTTCCAGATTTTTCTCATATCCATAACATCTTGGACTAATTGATATTTCATATATAATTTAATTATTTTATAAATGCCATTCAAACTTCACAAAAAGCCCGTGGGGATAGGCAATGTCGATATTGCCCAGATGAGGCTCTGGAGGCAAACTTAAAGAAATTACTTGGGTTACATGTGATAGCATACTGACAATTAGATCCCAGGCTCCTGACTTGGGGTTCAGTTTTTCACTATATGTGGTGCCTCCTCTGCATTAATTCAGTTTACCAAAGAATAAAGTTTTTGTTTGCTCTTTAGGGCTTACCTGCACCTTCCACTTTAAATGAACTTTACTTCGTTTATTTAGTTAATAATCCAAGAATGTTGCTAGAGTAGCAGAAATTTGATTAGAATCATCACCTTCAGTATTTCAGGTAATGAAGTGGAGTGCAAACAGCATGAAAAGCAGAGCCCATTTATTCTGTTCCCAGGCTGGCCTCCTGGATGGGTTAAAGTTGACATCTGGTATGGCTTCCACTGCTCGCTTCTCATGGGAGGTGCTGGTTGACTACTTGACACCAAGCATTAGATTTGACCTGAGCATTAGCCCAAGCAAGCTTTGTGTAATGAAGCTATTGAGATTTGTTTCCCCTTGAGTGGACAGAAGAGACTTACATGGTGCGGGCTCTGCTGAAGTGATGAAACTGATTAGTCCTCCGCAGTGAAGGAATCTGATCTGAGAAATTTCCGTTAGCTCTTGTTAATGAGGCACAGACGATACTGAGCAGGGAAAATGAGGTCACTGAAAAGAGAAACACTTTTTTTTTTCTTTAATAAAGAGCTGGGTATTTTTTTGTTTTTGTTTTAATGAAGGACTAAATTTATTGTCCAGAATAAAGCTCAATTTAAATGAACAAATAAACTTTTTCTCAGAGGCATAATAATCATGTTTAAAATTATGACCTATACGGAGCAAAGGAAGTTGAACAATTCCAAGAAAGTAAAAGTAAGATAAGATGGAGGGCTGGGGAGGCGCACCCCCTTGAGCCAGAGGCCAAACCAGAGGCAAGAACTGAACTGGGGGCCTCCCTCATGCGAAGCACACCCCAGTTCATTATATGAGTTCTCATGATCTGGGGCCAGGATTTGATCCTTGGTCCCTGGGGCTGCAAAGCGAGTGCTTAACTCGCTGAGCTATCCCTGCTTCCCCTATAGTACTGTTTAATCCTCATAAAATATTACAATGAAGGCTGTATTATATCCTTATTAGGGAGTTGGAACTTGGCTCTAAAAGGTTATGTGATTTGTTTAAGAATTTGTAAACTGAAGATTTGGGAGTCAAATACATGTTTTCTCACCCTCTGTACTACCATTTCTTCAAGTTATACATTATTTAAAGTCTGATTCCCTCCTCTGTGTCTTGCTAAGCCTTTGTTCCAATATTTAGGAAGTGATGTCACAATTGTTTTTATATCAAATACATTTATATGACATTTAAATCATATTTATGCATATAAATAACATACATTTCTATCTGTTCATAGATTAGCTATTCTTTTATCATGAAACATTTCTCTTTCTAAAAAGACCTAGTTCTGCTTCTCAGCTTCAACTTATTTGAGTGAAATCAATAGTCATAAAGGGCAAACTTGAAGTATAAAAGAAATAAGACAGGAAGAAATTTCTGATAGGAGTGGATGGATGGGAAATGTACTATCGACCCACACTGTGTCCTATTGTTATTGACTTTTGAGTGGATATAAAATAGAAGCCTGGTATGAGGATGAGGAAAGAGTAATGCTGATGATACCAATATTTAGTAAATATAATATCTAATTATTGTATTATTTAAAATAACATTACTTTTTATAATAATACTTCAGACTTTTGAAGAATATTTAAAGCTCTCTTAAAGGAAAAGGTTTCACTGTGTTTGCTTCTTTATCTTGAGATACAATATATACTGAAGCTTATGAAAGAAAAGAACCTAGAAGCAGGTTGGCTCAGGTTCATTCCTGGCTCCACTTGTTAGCTATTAGAGTTCAGTCCAGTTACTTAAGTTTTCTTCAAATTCTAACTAAAAGTTATACCTACCTCATATAATTATTATGAGGTTTAAGTGAGTTTGTGTATGGGGAGGAGGGTCAGTTGATAGAGAGAAGGAGGAAAGGAGAGAGGGAGGGAAGGATGGAGGTGGGGGAGAGAACGAGAGAGAGAAAGAGATAAAGAGAGAAACATTCTGTTGTGCATGCTAGTTTATGAGTCTTGTATACAGTAAATGCTCAATCAGTGTTAACTATTATTAAAATTTATTAATGAAGCTTTTGCCTCTCCACTATAATAAAACTGTCAAAAAGTTACCAGAGAACTCCTAATGGGTAACTCCCATTGATTCTTTTTAATTCTAGTTGGTTTTTTTTCTTCTTGATCTTTCCTATATTTCATATGTCTTTTTTTTGCCATAGCCGACATCTTTTTTGTTTTAACCCAAACTCCCAAATTTTCAGTTTGTTATATTTTCACACTACTGCAGTAAGCTTCACTGTTTTCACTTCAGAGTCCCAAGTCTGTGTGATGGGCTAGAACCACAGTCTAATCCCACAACTGACAAATATTCTCATGGGGAAGGAGACATCGCTAGAGATCATAGGATCACACCGGAGAGATTTTTCTCCTAAAATCTGTGTTCATATATTAATAGATGCCATTGTTTATGTAGATTTCTGATGTTTTATGTAGATTTCTGATGTCCTTTCCTAATGCTTTTGGTGGGAGTGTTGACCTGCCTAAAACCTCCCGATATTTCATTTTCATCCTTGACCATTATGTGTGAATCATATTTTGTTGGCTTCTGTTGGCTGTCTTTTTGCTTTGTGTTTCAGTGGTTTTCTCCTCTTCTCTTGATATATATCTGTCTAGTTATTTCTTAAGCATTAAATTGATATGTTACTAAAATTTGAAATGTCTGAAATGTACTTAGTTATCTTCTCCTTCTAATTTGTACCCTTTCCTTCATTACTGGTCTTGGCTAGGAATGCTGATAGCATCATCCATCTAGTGGCCCAAGCCAGAAATCAGAATTGTCCTATTGTCCTGTTGTCCACCAAAACTAATGAATCAGAATGTGTTATTTTACTTCCTTAGTATTAATTTTTATATCTTCTTTTATTTCTCATTTGTCTATTTCCACTGCTGCTAGCATGTTACCTGACTGCCTATTTCCCATTCTTTTTTTAAGCCAACCCTTACTTTATAGCCATATACCTTTCAAGTAGACCAATTTGATTATATTTCTCACAATAAACATCAACTTCCATCCCATTTCCTAAAATGTTTTGCAAGATACTACAAAAAATAATCTATGCATCTCCACAAATAAAGGAGTCCCTAGTCAATGAAAATGTTGAAATATGGCAGGCTAAATCTATTTTCTCTTGAAAAGTGACAGCATGCATTATTTTTAAAAGGCTATATGAAGTTCTGCTGTTGACTGTAACAACAAAACTCTGTAGCACGAGCTTTGATTTCAACAATAAAAGTTTTTTTGTTTAATATTTATTAATGTGGAACTATTGACGGAATATACTCCTGACATCACTTCCATGGTATTCAAGCTCTTTTATCTTTACCTCTCTAAAGTCATCTCTTCCTTTTTGAGCTTTTGTAGCCATATAGATTACATTCATTTAGTTCCCCAAACACACTACTATATTCTGTTCAATTGTATTTTATTCCTTTTGCCTGGAATACCACTAATCTATTTGATGACCTCTGTCTTTGAAAAATTTAACTATTTGAAAAGCCTTGATCCTTTGATATCTTCACTATTTAGCTTACTGCTTGGCATATTGTAGGTGCTTAATGTATGTTAAATGAATAACAATAGAGAAAAACCAGTAAGAGAATGTTTAGGGAAATGAGATTTGCTGTATCTGGTTATATATTGCCCTTTTAGGAAATCTAACAACCTTATTAATAGTTACTTGGGATAACTCAGCAGGTTGAGTGCTTGCCTTGCAACTGTAAGGTTTGGGATCTAATCCTGGCCCCAGCCTGTGCAAAACCCTATGTTGAACTGCAACATGCAGCTGGTAATGACTGGGATGGCAGTCAAGGTTCTCGCCTCCCATGCTGTAGGTCTCTGGTTTGATTTCCACCCCATATGTCCCCACGTTCACTCCTGCACAGTGAAACCATGTCACAACTAATGATGTACAACTATAGAGCTGCTCGGGGCCATCCCCATTTCTCTCTCTCTCTCTCTCTCTCTCTCTCCCCCTCTCTCCCTTACTCTCAAACAATAAAATAAATCTTTAAAAAAATAATAGATACTCAAAAATTTTAGTGAGAGCTGCTTGATTTTTATAATTTGATTGCTTTTCAAAAAACCTTTTTTTTTTTAATTTTTTTTATTAACCTGTAAAAAGTTTAGGAAATTACTCTACATTATAAGATACATTTTTTATTCTGGTAGGACAAAAATCTAATTAAAATTTTAGAAGTATTTTTTAGCTATTCCTCTGAAAATTCCTTATAAATATGATGGTTGTAAATGTTTTCTATCTCTTTCTCATAGGTAATATTTGAAGCTGAAGTCTCAGGAGGGAGAAGTGGTTATATTGCCATTGATGACATCCAAGTATTGAGTTATCCTTGTGGTAGGTTGTGACTAAGAATTGTATTTTTCTATGTCCTTTCAACACCTGTCTCATATTGCCAGTGACTATTGATTATTTATCAGTTGGCCATTGCTGTCTCTTTTGTTTTTGTCACTCCTAGCCTTATGTTCAGTTTTAGCAAAGTATTTCTAGAATTTTTGATTCAAATGTATTTTAGACTTGTAACTAAGTGTACACATGTTAAAGGATTATTTTAATTATTTAGTTAGTGAAAACAAAGTAGAAATATAAAGTAAACTCTTGTTAGAACTTTTTTTTATTTTATTGGTCTTACTACATTTTCTCAGAAAGCAAAGAATTAACAAATCTGAGTTCAACTGAAAAGAAAATTTTAAAAAGCCTCACTTAGTCAAAAGTGGGAATGAAGAGAATGAATAAGTTAACCTTATTCTAAATTTAGGACTATCATGTATAATATATATATGCATATATATATATATATGCATATATATATATGTATATATATATATGCATATGTATATATATGATATAATATATGCTCTATATCATATATAATATAATATTTTGACAGAGAGGGAGAGAGAGAGATGGGGGGAGGGCCTAGAGCAGTCTTCATAGTTATACGTCATTAAGTTTAAGTATAGTTTTATTCCACAGGTGGGTGTGGGGCTGCATGGGGCAGGAACCAGGCTGGGGCCTCCTGCATGGGAAGTGTGCCCCAGTGAGAATCGAACTGGGTGCATACCCCAGTTCAGCATATGGGTCTGCAGGGGCTGGGGTGGGACTTGATCCTCAGATCCTGGGGCTGCAAAGAGAGCACTCAATCCCCTGAGCCACCAGGCTTCATAGGACTTATATTTTTATGTCACAATAAATATCTGGCTAACTCATATTAAACAACAAAACAATAGGAAGCCCCAAACAAGGAAAATCAGTTTATTAACACATCATTTTGTTATGTTAGTCGCACATTGATTGGTCCTCAGATATTGAAATCAAATTTGTGTTTTCATCACATTTCCTGAAAGACAATTATTGCATGCATTTAGTAGAGCCAGGCATAAAACAGCTGGCATAAATGCAAACTTTGCTTATATTTCCCCAAAGCAGCACTTCATAGGGCTCATGATTTCTACATGATCTGTTTTGTTATCCTCTTGGTAGAAATTTTCTAATGCATCCTAAGCAGCATGCATGGGGGCACCATGCCGGGAGTCAAGGCTTATGCGCCTGATGCCCGAGTTTGCATCAGAATCCCCTATGGAGTTGACAAATCTCAGATTGCTTGTCCTCGCTCCTGTTCTGATTTAGTAGGTGTAGGCAGGTTTTGGGAATTTGCATTTCTAAGAAGTTTCCAAGTGATGCTGATGCTGCTGATCTAGAGTTCACTAATAGAGAACCACTCCTCTGCTTTATGTTCTAGCTGAAACATCTCTTTTTCTGAAGTGCCTACTCAGATGAGACACTGGAGAAAGATGTAGTAGACAAGGGTCAAATGCTTTCTTATATATGGTATATATTAAGAAAAAGGAGAATGATAGTTTCTTACTCAAAGCTCGAGTTGGTTTACTAAAGTCTTTATATCTATTAGTGTATGAGAATGATGTTTCCATCTACTGTCCTTTACACTTCTTGACAGTGATGTTAAAGAAATGCTTTCATGACTAAAAAATATTTAAAAATACAAATTGGGCACAATGGCAGTTTCTGATATGATCCTCCATGAGTTTTCTTTTACTCACTAAGGCTTAGTTTTTCTTGTTTATATTTCCTTTCATTTGAAAACATGAACAAGCTTCAATTTTAAAAAGTAATTATAGAGAACAGTTTTTTGACAAGTCATATAACTCATGTATAGCATGTTTTGACTACAGTCATCAGTTTTTTTTTGGTTTAATATTTCTTTTGAGTAACTTTCTTAGAACTGACAATAAAGGACCATGAAGTTGCTTTAACAATAGTTAAGTCATACTCTACTTAACAGAAACACAAATATCTCCTTTTTTCATTGAAGTAGCAGATGCTTAAAGCTATTGAAATAAAAAATAAAAAAAGATCCAACTGCTTAAAGTGTAGCTTAATAGTTCAACAGCCATGCATATGTCAATATTTTATTATTTATTTAATTCTTAAATTTATTGGGGTGACATGGTTAATTAAAAGTTACATAGGTTTCAAGTGTGTACATCGTCTATGTGTTGCATTGTGTGTTCACCACCCAGAGGCAGTTCTCCTTCCACCACCATATATTTGATTCCCCCTCTCTGCTTACCCTCATGTAAACACTAAACTATTGACTATGTCCATGAGGTTCTGTTTCTTTGTTGCTTTTAGTTTTATAGTCCACATATAAGTGAAGACATACGGTTTTTGATTTTTTTCTGTCTGACTTATTTTGTTCAGCAAGATGATCTCAAGGTCAACCCATCTTGTCCCAAATGGCTGTATTTTTTTTTTTCTTATAGCTGAATAATATTCCATTGTGTAAATGTACCAAAACTTCTTTATCCAGTCACCTATCAAAGCACACTTTGGTTGTTTCCATGACTTGGCCACCATGAATAGTGCTGCAATGAACATTGGGGTACAAATATCTTTTTGGACAAAGGTTTTCAAATTTGGGGAGTAGATGACCAGAAGAGGGATTGCTGGCTCATATGATCATTCCATTCTTAAATTTTGAGGAAACCCCATACTGTCTTCCATAGTAGTTGTACCAAGTTATATTCCCGTGAGCAGTATATGAGGTTTCTTTTTCTCCACAGCCTCTCTAGTACTTGTTATACCTTGTCTTGTTCATAATAGCCATTCTAACAGGTATGAGGTGTTATCTCATGGTGGTTTTGATTTGCATTTCCCTAGTAACTAGTGAAGTTGAGCATTTTTTTTTTCATGTATCTGTTGGCTGTTTGTATGTTTTCATTGGAGAAATGTCTGTTCAGGTCCTCTTCCCAGTTTTTAATTGGATTGTTTCTTTCTTTTTGTTGAGTTTAATGAGTTCTTCATATATTTGAGAAATTAGCTCCTTATTAGAGACATTGTATATATTTTCATTATATTTTTTATTATGCACTCTTTTGTGCCTGTTTGATCTCCTTTGCTTCCTTTCACTTGTGTTTTATTATTACCCAAATGCAATATATTATGGCAGTACTTCTGCAATAATTATTGAGTACTTACTCTGCATAGAACTGTTCCAGTAATTATTGAGCAATATGTAACAGAACCACTGAGACAAGAAACTATGAGCGTGAGAGAGGAAACGGTGTCTTTCAGTACAAAGAAAATACAATTTTATTCCATATGATGTTGGTCTTGGCCAAAGGTGAAAAAGTATTAACAACCTTATTCTGTTGAGAAAAGTAACATGGCATGTTTTCTTCACGTGAAAACAATAATTTTCTTTCCTGTCTTCCCAGATAAATCTCCTCATTTCCTCCGCCTGGGGGATGTTGAGGTCAATGCAGGGCAGAACGCTACATTTCAGTGCATCGCTACAGGGAGAGATGCTGTGCATAACAAGTTATGGCTGCAGGTAAGCACAAGTTGGCAGCTGGGCTAAAGGGCACACAGTTTAAAAAATTACAAGTGTACTGTTTGTACATCTTATTCTTTTATTTGTGTGGGAGGGAGAGAAGGAGGGTCTTATGTGGAAGTATGAATTAATCTGCTGGAGATTCATTGCAGATATTTCTATTTTTGGAATGTGAAACAAATGTCACACTATATAATTAATAAGTATTTGGATTAGTTTTTAATGAGACCTAGTTATTCTCTAATGTTACATACAAACTATAAAAACAATTTTTCTAGATCCGTTCAATGTAGGAATTCAATGAAAATTTTCTCATATAATAATTTGAAGACTCATCTACCAAGAGCACAGTACTTACTTACAGAACTGTCTGTCATACTCTGGTAAATTTTTAAAGGTATTTAAAAAAGTTTTTGAGAGTATTTCTAGAAATATGAATTGAAAGAAGAGAACTAATTGAATAATTTTTTCAGAATTTTTGCATATAAGGCTTAACCACAGATCTGAATTGACATGTGCTTTGTATATATCATTCCTCAGTACATATGCATTTAATGTACATGTTGGGGAAATATAAATGATGCATATAAAGAGCTATTAAAGAATCATCAAGAAAACAATAGACTCACAAATGTGCCATGCTTTCATAGACTATCAATCCTTGGACAGAAAGGTGAAAGGCTTGTGCAGCTAGGGTTGGGAAATGAGCTAAGAATAAAGCCATGAGGCTGTTGAGTAAAATATTTGAAGGTAAAATGTAAGTAATAATATTTTCTGAGCACATTTGTTATTATAAATATTTTGGTTCTATTTGCATCAGAATGAGGAAAGGGATTTAATTAGAATTTTAAATTCCTGAAAATGCCAGCAGAGACCAAAAAGAAAAATGATTGTTAAGGTTATGTTAGTTTCTTGAACATAGACATCAAAATTTATTTTATTATATCTTTAGGGAGGTGAAATTAGTGTTGAGGATAATCATTAGTTTGCAGGTGGTTTGGGTAATGATTATAATAAATGATTATTAAAATCATACCCACTTAATGCCTGATATTATATTAGATGTTTTAAATGTGTAGTATCATTCAATTCTCATGGTACAATTGGATAACAGATGTTCTCCATATAAATCTAATTGTTAGCACTTTTATAATTATTTTAATTTGCAGGTATCAGGATACCATACTGAATACTTGAAAAAGGAAAAATGAAACCCCTCCTTTTTTCTTATTATGCTAATTTTTCCTACAGATATTGAAATATAAGGTAATTCTTCATGCAGAGCAAGTTGTATAATTTGCACCTTGTTTTATCAGCTACACATCAAGTCAGAATCTCTCATTCTTTCTCTCAGCCTAAATAATAGTTTTATAAATACTGTTAGACATATTTTCTTATTATTTTTTTATGTAGGCGGAAACAGTAGTTGGCATTTGACTTTAGAAATCTAGAAAGTCTTTCCTTGGGAAGTAGAGGCTCTACAGTCTGTCCCTGGTTTTATGCCCCACACTTTAATTTGACCTTAAAATCAAAAGGGTTTTGTATGCTCAGACACCAGCTACCTTCTGGCAACAAAGATTTTCAGGGCCTGCTGGTTTGAGTGGGTTGCAGTAAAATGCTACTCACTTTTGTTTCCTACCTTGTGTTATAGTTATAGATTGACTCATTTCTTATAGTTTATTAAAAATTATGGGGAAGCTGGAATGGCTCAGTGGGTTAAGCGCTTGCTTTGCAGCCCCAGAGCCTGAGGATCGAATCCCAGACCCGGCCCATGTGGACCCATATGCTGAACTGGGGTGTGCCCCCAGTTCAGTTCTTGCTGGGGCCTATTCGAGAGGCTCCCAGCCAAGTTCCTGCCCTGCTCAGCCCTGCACCCACCTGTGGAGTGAGACTATCTGGAAAGCTAATGCTGTCAACTATGGAGACTGCTCTGGGCCCTCCCCCTTCTCTCTGTCTCTGTCTCTCTCTTTGTCAAAAAACAAAACAAAGCAAAATTTCTCCTGCCATTTTCAAAGATGAGATATAAAAATATTCTATGAGACTTCTATTCTGCTTTTTTTCTCCTCTTCCTTCTGTTTATGTTTGCCAAGGTGTGTTTTCATATTTCTCTTCAAATTGACATTGAGATTATCCAGGTCCTCAGCAGTTTGTATTCAGCTTATTCACTAAAAAGCTTTTCTACATTTTTCAATAATACTAGTTAAGTTGCCTTAGCTTGTTCTCTTAAATGTTCTTTTCCATGTTTAGTAAATATTGAAAAAATAACAATTATTTAGTTTAGGAATGCTTTCAAATGGATAAGACTAGTTGCTATGTTACACATGTATAAAAGAAGTCAGTCAGAAAGTGGCCACTGACTTAAAAAAATTAATCCATCTGTTCCTAAAACTAGTAGAAACCCAATAATACACTAAGAATCTTAGTTTCATGATGAATCTACAAGCCAGTTCTTGTACAAATAGGTGTCCAGTCATTTTTATTGGTGTAAACCAGCTTCCTATAAATCAGGAGGCCCAGGTCTTAATTCTAACCCTTTAACTTGGATAACTTGGTTAATTGTGAGGACTTAGAGAATTCATTGAACTGTTCTCAATTTTCTTGTGTATAATAGGAGATGTTGGATAGAGACTAAAATCCTTTCCAGGTAAGAATGTTAAACTAGGCCTTTATAATATTTTTGATGGCCTGAAACATTGATTTTTATATTATTAGTTTCGTATGGGACAGAAAAGTTCATTAAATTAAGGATCACTGTGAGAACAACGGCTTAAAATATCTGCTGACTGTACTGAGATTTAATGTACTTGAAACAACTCTATGAAAGGTCATTGCATCCTATCAAAGAAGTAATGGAATAATGGAGCTGTTTTATCAGCTACAGCCAGGTATAATAAAAAATGGTGATCAACTTTTTATGTTATCCAAATGACTTCATGATATAGTATTGTGCTTTACCAAAAATTGCTAAATTTTTGTCTAAATATTGGACAACATGGCAAAAAACAAGGAAAGCAACCAGTTTTCTATTTTTAAGGAAAAATGACAATTACAACTGTTATGAAAGATTCTGACTTTAATACCTTATACTGATTGATATTTAGAATAATTTATGCATGGTCATATATGTGAAGGATAAATTCTCAATTATGAGTTGTCTTTAGCTTATAATTCATATTTCAACCACTTGACTATTTAAAATGGCATACAAATTAGGAAAATTGAAACAGTACCACATATACACACACACACAAAGCAATAACTGAATTACCCGAGCTAATGTAGGATAATTTAGAAAACAATAACAAAAAATATAACCCAAATTAACCTCTATGTATATGCTGAATGAACTTCAGATACATAAAGGAACATAGATAAATGTTTTTAGATGTCTATTGAGGGTCAACAAGCTAGATATATGGAAAATTATGAGGCTTTCTGGAATATAGTTTTAAGCATCAGGGGTACCAAAAATGTGTATACATTTTAAGAGATGTTGTCTATGTATTGCATTAATGTTCATAGTAACTACTTTGAGTATCTCTTGTAATTATAACAGTCAAACGTGACTTTAGCTCATCTTTTGTTATTGGTATTGAGCATTACAATTTTAATACAGTTTTTTCCTTTCTTAAAATGTGCACACATTTTTTTGGTACCCTCTGTAGTGTGTAGTGGAGTTCATCTATATGAAACGAGCTTAGAATAAAGTCTTCAGATGCTCTTAAAGAATTTCCAAATTCCTTTTCTATCATAAAGCTCAATGAAGTAGCAGGTATCTAGATATAAACACATTTTTTTGTCAACTTACAACTTACAGTGTTTTTGTAAAAGGGCTTTACATGAACAGCATGAACAGATGTTTTTCAATTTTTACAAGTTTTAGAACTACGGTAAGTCATTTTGTGTAGAGAATTTGTGGGTCATTACTTAAGGCTTAGGATAAGACACAGGTTA
The DNA here is from genome assembly GCA_004027555.1 of Craseonycteris thonglongyai. NCBI lineage: Eukaryota > Metazoa > Chordata > Mammalia > Chiroptera > Craseonycteridae > Craseonycteris > Craseonycteris thonglongyai. Next base: position 19,976 of record PVKE010007828.1, read on the forward strand.
TAAGAAATAAGATAATAAATTAAATTTTAATGAATAATTTATATTGATTATAGTCCTGGTTAAAATAATAAAAACATCATGTTGTATTCCTGAGAACTGTCTGATAATTTTCTCACAGGAAAAATAAAGATTAGTTTATACATTTTTGTAGGGTAAAAATTTTAGTCGTGTTCTTTTTATTACAACACTTATTAACATGAATAGTAGGTAAAGTGATAAAAGTGAATATATAAGCCAACAACTAACATATGACATAGCAATTTCTCTACTAAATATTTATCCAAGAGAAACGAAAAATGTGAGCAAGAAAGTTTATGGAAGTTTTATCCATGATAAACAAATCTTGTGAAGATCCCAACTGTCCATTAACAGGAGCCTGGATAAACAATTTGTGCTTCATTCAAATGATGGAATGCTAATAAGGAATAAGAAGGAATGAATTTCTAATACATGCACAAGTATGAATAAGTTTTTGCAACATTGTATTTTCAGGAGGGCAGCTACAAAAGAGTGCATATTGTATGATTCAACTAACATTAAGTTCTAGAAGAGATGAACAAATCTATGGTGATAGAAATCTGAATAGTATTTGTCTCTAGGGATCGGGATTTACTAGAAGTGGATGGGGTGAAACTGTCAGGATAAAGTAAATGCTTTATATCTTTATTGGGGCATTGGATCTAGGCATACATTTGTCAGAAGTTAAGATCTGTTCAATTCACTATATACGATACACTTTACCTCATAAACCCTGTTTGAGGAAAAAAGTACCGTAAGTATATGAAACATTTTTTCAACTATCCAAATTTCTGGCAGTACTAATCAAGCCAGAGGTGGCAATACCCTATAAATATTACCTACTGTTTTGTCCATCTTGTACTTTTGAAGTGATTTGATGAGGTTCAATAGTAACTTTTCAGTTTTAGTTTAAATTGAAATATAAAGTAAAGCATATTCTGAATATTTTGTTATTAGAACATGTTACAAATTTTGATGATGTAAAAGAGTTAAAACAGAGGTTGGACTTTAACTTATAAATCAGTATTCTTTCATGAAAGTCCAGTATAAGTGGACACCTACATGGCAAATTAAATAGAGCCTATTGCTGGAACATCTGTTAGACCATATGCTTTGGCTTCAGGTTCAGTATAGAAACTAAAGTACTAATGACTCCATCCATCATCACAGAGCTTCCTGGGCATGCATCATTGGATTAGACGAGACATTTGACTGTGGAGCTATTCAAAGTAGGGAATTATGTGGGAAGATTTGGTGGCAACATTTGTTTTGGTGAATTGAAATAAGGCCGTTTAATGTGTGAGTGGTAATTCTATGCAGAGTGCTAACAGAGCTGTGGCAATTGGGCCCAGTCTTTCTGTAACTGCCACCAGTGCTGGCCCTGTGCCACCTCACAGAGCCTGCCAGTACAGGAAAGTCAGCTATCGCTTTGCCCTTGGTGAGGTTTGTCACCACTAATGTTGTGTGATATGGCTAGTTTCTCAGCCAAAGGATTTGTCATGCCTTATAAAGTAATAGATAAGTTAAGAAATGGATTGAAAGTAATAGTTGGAAAATAAAATTAGTAAAATGAAATGCAAATACCTCTAAAAAACAACCAGAGAAAGACTGACCTCTTGCAGTAGCAACTGTTGTCAGCCTAAGGTCAGTGAAAATGGTTGGTCTGAATGTTCTGGTCACAGAGCACTTTATCTATCCAGGCAAATGTTGTAGCCTTCTTCCTATATGTAATGTGAACACTGTCATGTAACAGTGGAAATTATAGGTATGATTTTTTTCAATGAATTAATTAGAAAATATATGAAATTTTAACAGGTGAAATCTGTCACCACACTATTTCACATTCTATCTAGCCATTTCTCACAAATCTCTTTCTGATGTTCTCATGCTACAGTATTTTCTCATACCTGTTATGCTGTCATGCGAAGTACCAGGGTGTTTGTAGCATACTTAATTTCCATAAGAGATTTACTATCTCCAATACTATTTTCGTTGAGAAAAAATCTGGTAATTTTGCATTTATTATAATGAAAGAAAATTCTTGGAAGAAATTAATCAAGGCCCAGAAATATGCAGTTTATGGTTGGCAATTCATTCAAAACTGATTTAAAAGAAACATTTCAAAGCCAAATTGATTAAACATGAAGTATATGATTAGCTTATTGGGTGCCATAAAACAAAAAGAAAGAAATAAGAGATAGTAAAAATTGCTCTAGGGGAAGCCGGGATGGCTCAGTGGGTTAAGTGCTCACTTTGCAGGGCCAGGGACTGAGAATCCCGGCCCATGTGGACCCATGTGCTGAACTGGGAAGTTCCCCCAGTTCAGTTCTGTCTCTGTCTCTGTATCTCTCTCTCTGTCAAGACAATAAAAATTAAAAAAAAAATAAATTGCTCTGCTGTCTGGGCTTGGTGAAATTCTGTCATTTTCCAGATCATTGTTCGGAAGAGTGGTTGACACAGACCTGAAATCTTAGAATAACAAAAGGCAATCTATAATTACTAGCACAGTCAGTAGAGTTGAAGAAATGATATCAGAATTGTTAAAGGGACACGTGTTATAAATATAACTTGAGACTGTGGCAGACTTGGATACATTTCTTAAAATCTTAGAATATTGGGAATATGTAAGAGATATTTAATTTGTTCTCTATGGACTAAAGTAGAGTAATAACTAATATTTTGCAGCTGTCTGGTAAGATGTAAAAGTTGATTATAAGGAAGAACTTTATACTTGTTGCTCTGTTATAACCGAAAATGAACTATTCCAGGAGGTAGTAAAATTACAATTATTGTAAGTACCCATGCATAGCCTGGAGAAGCACTGCTAAAGATGTAACATTAGACTGGATGGATGCTTTTTAAGATCTTTTCAGCCCTAAGAGATAGATGCTCTTATACCTGAGAAGGTAAAAGGCATATGGACTCTAAGCACTATACTATTTTAGAATTGACAGAGAGCAACATAGACTGGAATATTTGGTGAAATTATTAAGGAAGATTTAACTGGGTCTTTGAAGGACATATGAGACTTGAATAAGCAAAGGTTTAAGATTTGGTGGGCATAGTTACCCCTGCAGGTTAGGATTATGTGTCTGTGGGTGGAATAGGAATGATAGGAGGAGGATCTTCTTAAAGTGGAAGGCTCACAATTGGAAGTAGAAGTAAATATAGTTCATGACAGGGTAGGACTAGGCCATGATATGGAGACAAATGTAGAAAAGAAGCTACTATTAGCAGTACAGATATTTTGTAATGAGGGCCTATGATTGGACACTGCTGATGGGATTGGAAAATATGTTAGTAGAGAAGGAGAGGAACAAATAAAAGAAAAAAACAGGTTTTTAGATCTGGTTGGTACTAACTGACAAATTTGAAGACTGTGAGAGTACAGAAGATGTGATAGTTAATTAATGAAGCAGCTTTAAAAGCTTTTTTCAAAAGTTTATTTTTTACATTAAGTCCATGAGTTTGTTTTCTCATTTACTGTCTTGTAACTAATTTGTCTGTTAGACCTATTTGTTCACTTCTTTCTTCCAACCTTCATAATTGCATGTAAGTTATCCTAAATAAAAATGACAGATGAGGTGACATTCCCACTCCTTTTGGTTCTTTTTAACCTTAATAAAACTTTATCAAGACAGCTTAAAGCTTGTGGGTTAGTAAAACCTTTGGGTGGTCCTAGTTGTCAGAAAAACTTTTCTATGGTAAGACTCCTGGTGCATTAAGCCTGGATTTCTCCTGCCCTGTGGCTCAAGAAACAAGAATATTGTCAGAGGGCAGTGTTAACCATGTATGTTGTGCTTTTCTGACTTGTAAACTGCTCTTGAAACTGATAGATGAACACCAGCTTGCTATTTAATTCTAATTTTCTCTGTTTATCCTTCATTTAAGCAGTAGTGATTTTTTTTCTGCATATATGCTGATTTACAATTAATTCTGCTTCACTTAAGAAATCATATTCTATTTGGCAGCTAATTGTGATTACTCTTGTCAGTCCTGCTTTTCCTCTGGACATTGGTTCATTTCAGTTCATGAAATTGTATTCTTCCTTCATGGCTTCATATAAGAAATTATGGTCATTGGTCTTGAAATAAAACCACTGACCAAGTTTGATGGATTATAACATTTTTCTTTTTTACCTTTGTCATTGTGGGTATGTATGGATGTAATGATGAGCATCAGAAAGTTTAAACATTTTATTTTTAGGGCTGTTAAATTTCCTGTGGTCATTTTGGTTGTCTTTAGAGGGCTTTCTACCATAAACAGTTGAATTCCTTAAAGACAGTGCATCTTTTCCCTGTTCAATAATTTATAAACTCTTGAGTTGTCTACAGATTACATAATTGATTATAAATGAATAAAGTGTGGAGTATTCTTTGCCTTTCTTATTTATCCCTTGGAGCATACTGTAAAAGCTTGACAGTCATAGAAGCTCATGGATATCTTCTAATTGATACCTATAATAAACTTTTACTGATTTTTCTGTGTAAAAATAGTGCACCCTCATACTGTTCCTAGAGCTGCCTTTTCAGTGTGGTTTCAAGGTCTGTTACATCAAGCACTTTACAAATTTCCTTCGAGCTCCTGTGATCAGTATTACAACACAGAGGCTCTGGCAGCAGGCTGGGTTTCTTCTTTATGAAAACAAGTCTATTATAAAGAGCTAGTATTTATAAAAGGATCTTATGCTAAACTAAAACAGATATAGAAAACCACATAAAAATAAAAACTATGCCTCCTTGAATTTTTATAACGTACACACCACTACACAGGTCAAGAGAGAGCCTTTGCCAGCCATCCTAGAGGTTCCTTCCAAGTGCTGCATCCCAGTCACACATGACCCATCACTATCATGGCATTTAGCCTTTGTTTTTTTCCCCACTTACAAATATATCCATCGGCATTATGATTAATCTTGTCTGCATTTACAAATATGTCTTTTAAAGTCTCTTTTTCCTCACAATTTATCTTTTGAGGAACCCAGGCCGTTTGAGATGCAGAGTCTGCAATTTACTGCTTGCACACAGGTATCTTCTTTAGTTCATCATATTCTTCTGAATTTCCTGCAAATTGACAGCAAGATCCAGAGTAATGTCTGTTCCCTTAGAAATACTGGTGGCGGCACTTGGTTTGATTGAAGGAGGCACAAAATCTTTCTTTTTGTGATTTTGGTAGCCATTAATGTATACTGCCTGTCTTCATTCCTAGGGGTTATAAATTGTGGTATGCTAATTCTATTATTTCTTTGTATATGTTAGTTAATGAAGATATACTTCTCCTCACCTCTTATTAGGGTATCTAGTGATAAAGTTCATTAGGAAAGGGATGATAAATGCTCAAATCTCTGCTTCAGTTATTGGTTTTCAATCTAGTAAACTGGTTTTCCTATTATCCTCAAAGGTGACTGATTTTTAATTTTTTTTTTAAATTTTAATATTGTGAACTCAAGGACTTAAATATATCTAATGGACTTCAATTCATTGCAGTTATTACTGAAACTGAGTGTCTCATCCTTAGCCAGTGGAAACCTTCAAGTTGACTCTAGAGTTCTTTTGGTGGGACTTCAGTCGTCTTAGCTTCTTTACTCTCAGGTGTTGTGAGATGTTTCAATGTCATCTTGTACATTGTCTTCTCCATATTTCCTTCCTGGTTTGTTTCAGTGAGAAACTGTATTTCAGGACCATCATGTGGATACTGAAGGGTACTCATTACTAGAACTTTTCACTAAACAGCACTAAACATTATATATATATATATTATATAAATCTTTATTTATTTATCTATCTATCTATTTATTTATTGACAGAGAGAGAGAGAGATACAGAGACAGAGACAGAAAGAGAACTGAACAGAGAGAGAGAGAACTCCCCAGTTCAGCATATGGTTCCACACGGGCCGGGATTCAATCCTCAGTCCCTGGCGCAGTAAAGTGAGCGCTTAATCCACTGAGCCATCCCGGCTTCCCTTATATATTTTTTTAAAGGATAAAATACCTATAGTTCATATTGATATTTCAAATTCAAACATAAAGATTTTCACTTAATGTTTTCTTTCTTACAATTTTTTACTTACATCTTTTTTTCCACACTGATATTCTTAATTTTCAGTGACACAAGGAAAGAGATAATTAGAAATCCCATAATTACTCACTTTAAAATCTCATGTTAGTTTGAATATTTGTACCATATTTCCATTGTTGGCATATAGCCATTACTTATTACACTCTCTCCCACTTAACTCATATTTAGTGTTTCTTACATGTGTAACTACGTATTCAATTTTCATCATCAGTCCATATGTCATGTCTTCTTAGTAATTTTGGTTGTTTGAAACTCATTTTCTAGAGCAGGGGTGTCAGACTCAATTAAAACACATGCCATTTGGTGCAACAGGCAAGATTCATGCGGGACACATCACATTTACAAACGTCGCCGGAACTGAGTCAGCGCGTTTATACACGCCCACAGGCCCCCAGGAAAGGCACTGGTATACTACCGGTAGTCTTCAGTAGTTAAAGGGTTAACGAGGGAAATGTGTGTACGGCATTGCCTCCATCTCCCCTAAGTGCTATTTTCTTCATAACAATTTTTTCTATTTTTATTTTATTTCAGAGCATTGTGGGCCACAAAAAATTACCTCGGGGGCCGCCAGTTTGACACCCCTGATCTAGAGGATTTCCTAGGAATACCTACTGGAAATAATATTCCTAAGTTCTTAGATTTTGAAAATAGTTTATATGTGTCTTTGATCTCAGTCACTTTTGTAGGATATAAAATGCTTTATGCACATTTTCTTTTCTTGAGTAACTTAAATTCTTAATTTTCTTCTGGTATAAAGCCTTGCTGTGAAAGTCTGTATACAGGCACAGACTACAGTTTCTATGCACAGCTTAAATTGTTTCTGGTTCATGGAAGCCCCAACTTTGATCTTAAGTCCTTTCAACTGATAGAATCAAGTGCACCCAGATTGTCTAATCTCTTTTAAGGATAATCTTTACTTAACATCAATTGGTTATGACTTTAATGCCATCTACAAAATACCTTCACATGGACAATTAGGTTAGTGTTTGAACAATAGAACTGTTGCCTAGCCTAAGTTCATATATCACAAGACAATCACAATTATCAAATGTACTATTTGTTTAGATATTATTTTCATTATTATCTTATATTACTGCTATTATTAGGATTTTCAGTTAGAACTTTGGCACGTATATGACACCCAATACTTCTAACATGTCTTTTGCATAAGCAGTTACAAATTGATATCCCCATTTTTAGATGTAAAGGTAGAGAATTGAGAAGTACAATAATTCTCCCATATCTGTAGTTTTGTTTTCCATGACTTCAGTTACCTAGTCACCTGAGGTTCAAAGATATTAAATGGAAAATGTAGGAAATAAACAATTCATAAGTTTTAAATGACATGCCATTCTGAGTAGTAGAATGAAATCTGGTGTTAGCCTGCTCTATCTTGCCCAGGATGTAGAACATCCCTTGGTCTAGTGTATCCACACAGTTTATGCTACTCAACCATTAGTCACTTAGTAGTCTTCTGGATTCTCAGCTTGACTGTCCTGGTATCACATTGCTTGTGTTCAAGTAACCTTTATTTTACTGACTAATGACCTCAAAGTGTAAGAGTAGTGACGCTTGCAATTTGGATATGCCAAAGAGAATACTTAAAGTTCTTTCAAATGTAAAAGGTGAAACTTCTGTACTTAGAAAAGGAAAGAAAAAATAAATTTATGCTGAGGTTGCTCTGATGTATGCTAAGAATGAACCTTCTATATGTGAAATTGTGAAAAAAAAGAAATTTGTGCTAAATTTGCTGTCTCACCTCAAGCTGCAAAAGTAATGGCCACAGTGTGCAATAAATGCTTTGTTAAGATGGAAAGGACATTACATTTGTGGGTGGAAGACATGAACAGAATAATGTGTTCCAGTTGATGGCAAAACATTGCCCCAGAAAGCATTGCCTATATGAAGATTTCAGCGAAGGATCCCCTGAGATGAGTGACAGCAGGCCATGACCGCAAGTAAGGGATGTTTACACATATTTAGGAATGGTTTGGATTGAAAAATATAAAAATTACTGGAGTGAGAGAAAGAGCCCATAATCAAGTAATTTTTATTATAGAATATTGGTATAATTGTTTTATTAGTTATTATTGTTAATCTCTTACTGTGCCTAGTTTATAAATTAGCATAGGTGTACATGTGTAAGAAAAACATAGTGTATTTGGAATTGGGACTATCCACATTTTCAGGCATCCAATGGTGGTCTTGGAACCCATCCTTCATTGATAAGGGGAGAACTACTGTAATGAAAAATTATGAATCTAATAAATGGTTGTTTCAAGACTAAAATCTAAGTATCATCTCAAGCAGGCATGGTTCAATGTACTTGAGCATGCTGTCTCATGTGTCTCCTCATAATGGCTACCTTCTCCCAATACTGCAAAAGTACCTATACTTCTTAGGTTAAAACCCCTTTTCTTATTAAATAGCTGATTTTATTGTTTATTACATGTACAATTCTGATTCTAATAATTTTCTAGTCCCAGCACAATTTTGTCTTTTTTTTTTTTTAATAAAGATTTATTTATATTGTTTTTTGACGGACAGAGAGACAAAGAGAATGGGGAGGGCCCAGAGCAGTCTCCATATTTGCACATCATTGGTTTTTTCACATAGTTTTATTCTATAGGTGGGTGTGAGGCTGCACAGGGCAGGAACTGGGCCATGAGCCTCCCTCATAGGCCACAGCAAGAACTGAACTTGGGGCACACCCCAGCTCAGCATATGGGTTTGCCTGGGTTGGGGCCGGGATTCAATACACAGGCTCCAGGGCTGCAAAGTGAGCACTTAACCAGCTGAGCCATCCCAGCTTCCCCTGTCTTTATTTATTTATTTATTTTTAATTTTTATTGTTTTCCACAAAGAGAGAGAGATACAGAGATGAGAAGGGGGAGGGCCCAGAACAGTCTCCATAGTTGCACATCATTGGTTTTTCCACATAGTTTTATTCTACAGGTGGGCGCAGGGCTGCACAGGGTAGGAACTGGGTTGGGGGCTCACCCTGGTGAGAACTGAGTGGGGGCACTCCCCAGTTCAGCATATGGGTCCTCACAGGCCAGGGCTGGGATTCGATCCTCGGTCCTGGGATTCAATCTTCGGTCCCCGGGGCTGCAAAGTGAGCACTTAGCCCACTGAGCCATGCCCAGCTTCCCCGTATTTTTTTTTTTTAATATTAAAGTTATAATATTTTCTACCTGTTTCTTTTTTGTGTGTCAGATAGCATTCACCTTGTTTGATCCTTTGATTACCAAATAGTATATAGTTTCATAAACTTAGTGTTATCAGTTTAGTGTAATTATTCCTAGAATACTGTTTTCTTATCAAGTGCTTAATCTATTGAAATAAATCTAATTTCTAATAGATATATAAATGAATGCTCTTCTTAATATAACAAGGTTTTTAATTTTGGAATTTTCTAAATTTCTAAACCTTTAAGTTTACCATAATACAACTGTTTTATGTTTCAAAAATGCTTCAATTAATTGTTTAGTGATGATGATGATGATGATGATGATGATGATGATGATGATAGCTGTGTCATCCTGTGAGAAGGATAAAAAATTCATATGGAAGACAAGCCCTGGTAACGAACTCTCTTGTTCTTGAGGTTAATAGGACTGTATTGTGTGATTCACTTCAACCTCACTTAATTATAGTGTGCAAATTTACTTTGGGATTATTTTGGGAGAAAAGGATAAGTACTGACAGTTCATATGCTGGCCTCTTAGTGCTATTAAATAGGAACCTAAATATCAAACATAAGAAAATAGTCTGTTTTCAGTCTCTTCAATTCTAAGAGGATGAAGGTATTATATATCATTACGTGCCCAGGTAAAGCAATGAAAAAATAAATAAAACAATAAATGTAATTTAATTGTTTTAAGTCAATAAAGTAATCTCTGCAATTGCTGTGCCACATATTTAATTTAAAATGAAACTTATTAATTTCATTATTTAAGCTTTAAAAAAAGAAGCTGAAATAAACTGTATCATATTTTAACTGTACTCTGAAAGTAATAGAAAACAAAATGTGTTCTATCACTTAGCCAGAAATACAGAAAGAAGGGTCCTCACTGGCCCAGGGTTAGGATTCAATCCTTGTACCCTGGGTCTGCAAAGTGAGCACTTAACCCGCTGAGCCATCCTGGCTTCCCACTGGAATATTTTTAATGGGAAATCATATAAAAATCTGAAAGCAGGATAAATAATGTGAAACTGAAAAGTAAATAAAGGCAGAAAATTACATGCAGACACTGCTGCAGAAGAGAAACTTAGCATTAGTCCTATTTCCTTCTTCATAGTTCTGTCTAGTCTACTAGAATGATTGCTTGTAGTAAAGCAAAGACCTATTATTTTGGATATTAAAAGAAAATGTTATTGTTTTTTACTTCTGAAATGTACATGTCATCAATTTCCACATTTACTTGTAAATGCATTAGTGGAAACTGAGTAAATAAAGCAGTTTCTAGTATATTGTAATAGATTATATTTTCTCATGGGTACAATGTATTGATCAAGGCTTAAAATAAAATACATAATTTGTTGGACTGGACCTATGAAACAAATGGAAAACATCAGCTTTGGTTCACTTAAGAAGAAATTTTGCTGGATTTTGTGTCATCTAACCTCACGGAGTTTTAATGATGCCACTAACAGACTGTGTATCAAATTTCTAATCTTTCTGAATACTGATTTTATCATCTTTAAATGGAAATGACTATCACAGTAGGTTTGTATGATAGAGCAATGAAAGAACCAAAATAATGCCTTACATACTATCAGATACATGGAGGCATTTAATAAATGATTATTGAAGATAAATCTGTATATTATGACTCTACAATAATTTTTATTATTTTATTTCTAGAGATAAATGGAACCCAAGTCTACTATACTCATTAATTATATAAATAATATATATCCCATAAAAGCATATATGTATTTGTTGTAATTATGTTAATATATTAACACACACAAATATAAACATAATGTAATCAATTTTGTAATTTCCTTATGGGATTACCTTCAGCAGTCCCCTCAATGTCTCTGAGTCTTGGTATAGTTCAGAAATAGGTTGGCATAAATGGTATCTAGATGTCCTTAAAGTTCTATATTTAAAGCTTTTCTTTGTCATTAATTTTAATTAATGATTAGTATATATTTTGTTATGATTTAGAAGAGCCAAGGGAGGAATTATATGATTTCTGATTCTGAGAAGATCAGTGAATTTAATTCATTTTAACAGAGAACATGAGCCTGCAATAAATATGATAACGTGGAAGAATAAATATATTTTTAAGACTTGATTTAAGTACACAGAGTTAAAAGGACAAATATGGAATATATTATAGATGACATTCAAGATATAAAAACCAGGTTATTACATTTTTATGATAATCATTAAATTTTTTTTAAAAGATAAAATAGATTATATTATGTTTATATTTGTATATGTTAATATACTAACATAATTACATTATATATACTGACAACATAGAGGATTTAAGGAATAGGAGATAGAATTATAAGAGCAGTTGTGATTCAAGAGTACATTATCATAGAACAGGAATTTAGATGATATAAAGTATAAAAAAGGCTGTTGGCCAAGCACTGTGGCCAGAGTGTTTTGGGGATTACTGAGAATGTTTATAAGACTACAGTAAAGAGAGTACTTTATTTTAACTGATGGGAATGGTATTTGGGCATGCTGGTAATTCCAGCTATAGAGAGGTTTTTGAGTGAAATAGTGGAAGAGTGGTTTGCAAGTGAGGAACCAGAATAAGGTGGCCTTCCCTGAAGGAGAGGTAGGTTGTAGAATAAAATGTGTTTTTCTCTGAGAAAAGTTTGTAGGAAGGTGGTATTGTGAAACAAATGCCAATTAAGATGAAAAGATGGAATAATGATTATTGTTAAGGAAACAAAAAGATACTTTGAATCTCATTATAAGAAAAGATGTGTTTGAAGGTATGGTGTTAAAAGATTGTGTGTGTATGTGTGTACATGATAATTCAGAAGGCAGGTCAGGGAGCAGAAATTGGCTAGTTTTGCAGAAGAACTGAGGATTATAAATGACAGAGAGAAAGGTGACAAAGGTAGATGGATAAATTAGGAATATAAGGGGAGAGTGTGTATAGGTCTAAGTAGTGCTGAGCCATAGTTTACCTTCTAATTAGAAATATTTTATTAAGCCATGTGATAATGGGAATAAATGCAGCCTGAGATTTGCATGTGTAATTATTTTTTGTTTTATGTGGCTTGTGGGGAAAAATAATTTAGCCTTGATTTTTTGGATTGATATTTGAGGACCTTTTGAATGTAAGTTGTCTTTCTTTTCATTATTATCTGGAAAATGATCTGGAATCTTTGTGCAAAAATCATGGAATAGATGGGTAAAATAATTAACAGAATCCAGAATGAATGAAAAATTATAAAATCATAATTGAAACTGTATGTGTGTGTGTTTGCATATACATACATGTATATATTATATAATGTGTACATGTGCATAATTTCAGATATGAAGAAGGGTGATAAAAGATACAGTGGATTTAGGATTTCAAAATTATTGAAGGTGGTCTCTGTTACTACTCATTTAAAAAGTACAAACTGTTGTAAACATTAAAAGGTTATAGAAAACAATAAATGACCATTAATGTACTCATTACTCTTAATAGAACTTAAAATTTTGCATTTTGTTTATATCTTAATTTTTGTTAAGGATTTTTTTTTTATTTAAACATGAATATATGTATTTCAAGTTAGTGGAATGCTAGAGCCAACTTATGATTGTTGGTGAATTATTTAGAAATTTTAAGAGCCAAATGATATTAGGCTTACTAGACTAATTTGAAAGTGGCCATAGTAGGAGTATTTATACCACAGAAATTGAGAAATGGTAGAAACACAACTTTATATTTTGCACTAGCTATTCAAAAATTTTAACCAAAATGCTACTGGTCTCAATTTGCTTATTAGTTTAACCTTGTATTTTCTTTTATTTTAGTTTATGTATCTTCTCCGAAGGGATATAAGGATCTATTCTCTGGTATAAAACATTCTTGTTAATATTTCATTAATTACATAGGCAAGAGATTCAGATGTAGAAACATAGATGTAGAATTTTTGGATCCTATGGTTTATGCATCTTCAACTTTACAAGATAGTAAGAAATTAATTCCTAAAATGATTAACAATTTACATTTCTATTAGTAATTTTAGGAAAAAAATTTCCCCATATATAGTAGTATAAAATCATTTTTCAAGTAGTATGAAAGGATATCAGGGATACTTAGCATTTCACCAACAAGAAATGAGGTTGAGTATCATCACTAATTACTTTTTATAATGTGGCTTTTCTTTGTTCATTGTGCTATCATGTTATACAGATATTTTAAAATTAAGGTTGATTTTTTTTGCATGATTATTAGATATATACTTTTTAAATAGCCTGTTTATTCTTTGATTTTTTTTTTAAGTGGACATTGGATCTTTATGTAACCTGGCTATTTAGCTTTTGATGCTTATTTCCATGAGACATATCACAGTTAGGGGCTTTTTTTATTTTATGATGTGTTTCAACTTAGAAATAATAAATGTTATCATAGTTGAAGTTTTCCACCATTTTCTTTATAGTTTAGTCTTTTTGGTTTTGAGTGAAACAATTTGATTTTATAAAGATGTTTTGTAATATTTCTTTTTCAAAATTGACAAATACATTTTTAGCATTTAAGTAGTTTTGATTACTTCTCTTAAATTGTATAAATTGGCTGTCGTTATTGCCAAAGAGATATACAGTTACGAAGATTACAGATTTTTAGGTTGACTCTGAAATTATTCATCAGTAATTTATTTTCATTCTGTATTTGTCACATGTAGCACATTTAAAATACTGAAATGCACCAGACATGGTCTGAATCTCCTGTTGGGGATAAACCTGTTACAGCACATGCACTATATAAGGGCTAAAAGAATCTTATACATATACAAGGATTGTCCGGAAAGTATCCAGCCATGTAACCGTTCTTGTTATAGTGACAATAGCTGGATTATTTTCCAAACACACATTGTATACTTGTATATTTTCTGGGAGAAAGAGAGTGGTGAATCATTTGCATGAAGCAATTAACTGTTCTGTTAATTCCTATGCTCTAAGCTATAGTAATATTTTGAAAAACTGAGATTATTGCCATAGTATCAGCACTACACCACTTAAAGGATACCAGTATTTACTTGCACACTTTTTCTGATGAAATGAAAATATTATAGTAAAAGTTTACAGGGCTACATAGACATTTTCCTGCTAATTTAGCAACAAGAATAATTTATTGCTCATATTGGTTGTCAAAATACTTTGGATTTATGGAAATGGTAAGAACCTGTTTTTTAAACTGGTTTCTGTTTGCAGAGACGAAATGGAGAAGATATACCAGTAGCCCAGACTAAGAACATCAATCACAGAAGATTTGCTGCTTCCTTTAGATTGCAAGAAGTGACAAAAACTGACCAAGATTTGTATCGCTGCGTAACTCAGTCAGAACGAGGTTCTGGTGTGTCCAATTTTGCTCAGCTTATTGTGAGAGGTAAAGTAAAAATTGCTTTCACTGCATGAAATTCTTGGCTTTATTAGAATGAAAACAACATTGTAAATATTTGGATTGATTTTGAAACCTACTTCTTTTCATCTCAAGTCACTATAAAATTATATTATTATAGAAGTTCTGATAATGTTTTAAAGTAAAATTAAGACCATGGTTGTATAGTTTGTCAAACAAGTTTTCAGCAAGTGTTTTCTATTAAATAGGAATTCTAATAAGTCTCAGCATATAAAACATTTTGTTTTCATATGCTTATTGTCACCATTTCATTTGCATTTTAATTTTATATTTGTTGTTTTTTTTAAAACATTTCCACAGGTAAAACATTTGTTCTTCAAACCATTGTGGCAATAAAGTCAAGGCCAAAGTTTCTATTTTCTTGTAGACATGTAAATATTACCAATATCAAAACCTAGTTGTGGACACTCACTAATTCTGGCCCAGTATAGAATCTTAAACATTTAGACTTGCTAAGAGGTCCTTATCAATATTTTTGGGTACTAATGTTACTAGAGGAATTTTGAGGTATAATGACATATCAGTACATATCTAAGGTAAATACTGGAGAAAGTAGAGGTACACAATGTACAAGTATATCCCATTCATTTATTCTACTGAGTCTATTTTATTCCATGTACCATTTTAGGTTATAGAGATACAATTGTAAATAAAATGCAAAGTCCCTGCTCATATGGAAGTTAGCACTGAGGTATGTTAGGCACACTACATGGGAAGATAGTGAAAATGTAGTTTCAAGTCATGTTATGAAGAAAAGTGAAATGACAGACTGATACTTTTTAGTTAAGTAGATATGGAATTCCTCTTGGAAAGACAGCTGAACTGAAACCTTAAAATGTGGGTATCTGTCATGTGAAACTTTATAGGAAATACAGCTTTGTTCAATAGACTGTAAACATCAATCAATGATGACAAATGAAAATAATTATAAATCATGTCTCTTCAAGGAGAAGTTTGGCTGATCCAAAGAGGGGGTGGGGGTTGACAAACCATCAAACTGGACTGAGGTTTACAGGTATCAGGGACAGCCTTTGTAAGTTTTCTTTGAGGTAGTTCTGCAAATTGAAAAGAAATTGCGCAGGTGAGGGCTGTGGATGTGGGAGGCAGGGGTATGAGAAAGAAATGCCATTAGACAAAGCATGGGTCAAAGCCCAAGGCGCAAAGGAGAATATGAGACACATTCATATTCTAGTTAATTTTGTTTTATAATGCTTGAGATCAAATGTCTTTGGCATACACTATTTCATTTTAAGATTTAGTTGATTTTAATACTTTAACCTGTAATACTTTTAGATGGAAAAATATTGAAATTCAGACTATTTTACAATGCCTAGAGCTACAAAGATCTAATAATTAAGTGAGACAGAATTTAACCCTTTGTTTCTTGACTTCTGATGCTTGTTGGGCTTTATCTCATATTAAATTCATGAAGTAAAGCTATTAGCCTCTAGTAATGCTTTTGTCTTGACAGATTCTATAGCTCATCAGTCTACAAAGAAAAAAAATCTTTGTAGATTGATATGACTGTTTTCAGTGAGACTTTTCTCTCATGTGAGTCAGCTCAAATCACCTGCTTTCAGTTCATTCAGTCACACCCTTATTAATTGAATAATAAGAAAATGTGATAATATTTGACTTCAAGGTTCAAGTAGAAAAGACAGTTTATATTATGTTCATACGTGTTTGTATATTCATCTTTATGAGCACCATTCCATCATCTTTCTGACCTGGGCCTATTTTTAAAAGCCTGCGAGTGTCTGTATAGTCACTGAAGACCATGGCTACCTTTAACAGTGCAGCTGGAATGCTTTTGAAAAACTTGACATTTTATGTATACTTGTAATTGCTTTTTGAAGAAATGGCCCTGTGATATACACAATGGTCTGTAGAAGGCAAAGTTAAAATTTTTTCCCCAGGGTTCACTTTATAGCGATAACTGCTTCTTTCATATACTGTTTATTTTACAAGATTTATTTTGTCATTATTAGATATCTCTTGTTTATCTGAATTAACAAATAGATTTGTTCATTTTAACAAAGCTTTTTGTTTTTATTTGTTTTGCCACCTGGAAACTACATTGTGTCTATTCTAGTAGTATTTCTTGTGGAATAAATAATGTATTTAATAAAATTTATAAACAGAGAATTCTGAATTTTATAGAATATTTTGGCTTTTTTCCCTTTATTTTGATTTTTTTAAAGGAACTTCTGCTATTACCATATATTTTGTTTTAGATTTTATATTGTAACTGCTAGGGTTAATATATGACAGTGCTTTAATGTGCTATCCAGAGCCCACTAACATTTTAGAAACAGATTTTGATAGTTTTGGCAGTTCTATTTTTTTCAACATAATTTGCTTATATATCTAATATTTACAGGTGCTACTTTCCTTGCTGTTGTATTTGAAAACTAATATAGAACAATAAATTTTATGGTTTGTCTGAATAGCTACCAAATAAATATTGTTAACACCAAAAAAAAGGAACACCCTTCAAGGGTCAGCTATTTTGCTATTGAAATAGTGCTAAGAATTAACTATGGTGACAGGACCTGTCTGTCATTGGCACTTCCAAAGCTGAAGTCCTGTTGCATAAATACAAAAGATGATAATATTAAGGGAAATTTTGGGGGCAGTGATATGAATAGTCTTTAATAAGAGTTGGCATAGTATTGCCTGTTGTCAAAGATGACCCAAGGGTAAGCATTTATTAGTGCATTTTCTCCTAAACTGAAAGTGACAGGACATGCTTAAGGCTTTTTTGTTGCTGTTTGTTACAAATGAAAATTTCATTGCAAAATTCTCATGTTGAAGAGTATCGATCAGTGTTCCCACAGCCAGCGTAAGGAAAATATACTGAAATAGAATTTACTTTGTCATGATTTTAACATTGCTTCCAGATGATTTTGAGTAATGATAACGTCTTCAGCCTGTGGAAGCCAATCTTTATTGACAAATAAGTTTTTATAGAGATGAGATGAACAGCAGATGTTTTTGCTTGATGTTTGTAGAAAATTGAAGTGTAAAAATGTGAAATACAAGTTAGAATGGTGTTTACAAGCTTTAAACTAAAAGCATTAAGTCTGTAGTCTGTTTTGTTATAGATTCTCATTCTCTACCTTATTTCCAGTCTTCTTCTTTTATCCACTTGTCTGAATCAGACCCACTTACATTTCTAACTAACTGAACCACAATAAACTTCTATAAAACTCTCTGATGCTGCAACTAACAATTTTATTCCCAGTTGTTAGTTATGCTTTATATCTATTGCTTTAATCTATAAAATTCCAATTATATTTTAAGTTACTTGAGGTTGAAAGCACAGTTTTTTGTTGTTATTGTTGTTGTTTATCTTTCTTGCTGACTTGATTTTAAAATTTGTGTCAACTATTAGCTATTAGCAAAATGCTCTGAATATAAATATTATTAATAATTTATGGATTTTTAATGAACACCAGAGAGCTCTAGCTGTAAAATATTTATTAATATAAATGGATTTATACCAATCCATTTATTTAGCCTTACTCAGTAATGTAGGTGGATTTTTAAAACTAATTTTGGTGTTTAAAATCATGAGGAATTTGGATTGTTGTTGACATTTCCCTTTTTAAGATAATACCAACTAGTTAAGATAATACCTTTTGTAACTTGAAATGTAGAGATAGGCTTTATGGCTCATTCATTTAGTTGTGAAGGATCTAGGCTAGACTCTTTCCACTTCTTTATCTGCAGCCATGGTTTTGACTTACTTCTTAAGACAGAGTCATGGTCATAGGGTAGCAATATGGCTATATACTTCTTTGGTCTGATCCACTTGGGAACAGAGAGGTTACTAATTTCCACAAGTTTCAAAAATTGCTAGGTTACATACGGGGGAGAACTTTTGTATATGGGACTATTATTCTGAGAGACATATTAACCCTAGTCAGGTGAGGTGGGAACTGAGGAATATTTCATAAGAAAGTACAACATAACTTTGAAAGACATACAGGGCTTGAAATTTTATATTGTATAAGAAGGGGATTATAATAAGTCAGGTAGCAGTATAAAGTGAGATCACAGCTTATTTGATGAATGGTGCTGTGTTAATATGAGTAGTTGCCTACTATTCATTACTCATTACATTTGCATGTGAAAAAGGAAAGAAGTCCGAACTAACTCTAGATTTGCATTTTAACTTTTCATAGTCTTCTCTTATTGTAATTGTTTGTAGTTTATGCTCCATCAGACCCTGTCTAGATCATCTTTGTTTGCTCTAACACCTATTATAACTTTACATAAAGTCATTTCTTATATTTGTAAAAATTATTAAATAAAATTGTTGAGTTGAAAAGAGGATGGTGGGGCTGACCCTAAAAGATGTAGGGAATGGCTGATGAACCACATACGATGGAGTGAAGATTACTGGCATATAGGAAAAGATTATGACAATTTGGTTTTTATGCTGTCTAAACCATTCTCTTTTTAATATGAACTAGGAAGGGCGACTTAAATTTGGTAAATATTTTTTTGACTTGAAAAATAATCTTGATTTAATTAATACATTGTATTCTATCTAGTATTTTTGTATGTAACAGCTAAACTCAGGTCTGAATATTTAACTTTAATATTTTTATATTAGAAGTAAAGGCCATTTAGGTAGTGGAAAACATGACATACTTTACTGATATTTTTGTTAGTTGGTGGTTAAAGGCCATGCGATCTCTAAGTTGAGTCCTTCAGCAGTCTGCTTAATGCCACACACTATTGATTTTTAACTAGTTTTCATAGCACAGCTATAGCTGTGAGATTTATGATTCTTTATAAAGGATCTTTATAAAGATCCTTTTTGTTTTTAATAGTGAGTTGAAGATCCATTTTCTTTGCTTCATTTATGAAAAGTAGTCAACTTGACAGGAAAATTTGAGTTATCTGGGAGAATTACATTGATACACCTATGCCTTATAAAATCTGAACTATAATGAAAAATTTAAAAACACACGGATAAACCACACAATAGTTTTCTCCAGCTTCCCCCACATCGTTGCAAAAGTACATGGATATCTAATGTCTCAAATTTGGAGGAGGCTCCAAATGTCACATATCTAAAAATCTTACTTTGTTACCCTTGAGTGTGATAAATGAAACATTTGAATTCTCCTCTCATACTGGTAGTTACTTGTAATTCAGATGATTCAATGTATAAGTCATCTGGCACATAGTTTTAAATTCTAAATGAGCAAAAGGATAATAGATGTCCTTATTTTCAGTAGTACGTTATTACTGAAACTGTTCTATCCAATTTTGTACATCATTATTCCAAATACTTTGCCCTGTTAATTTTCCTTAAGCTACTTTACAAAAATGGTAGAGTGTAGCATTTGCTTGGCCCATGTGGTTATTTTTTATGCTGTTCATTGAGAGTCCTTCCCAAAGGCTGTCCAATTGTTATTGCATAGGTGATGGCAGATTTAAAGTTCTACGTGGGGGAAGCTGGGATGGCTCAGTGGGTTAAGCGCTCACGTTGCAGCCCCGAGGACCAAGGATCGAATCCCGGCCCCGGCCTGGCCTGTCCGGACCCATATGCTGAATTGGGGAGTGCCCCCATTTCGGTTCTCACCGGGGTGAGACCCCGGCCCTGTTCCTGCCCTGTGCAGCCCCGTGCCCACCTGTGGAGTGGAACTATGTGGAAAAACCAATGATGTGCAACTATGGAGACTGTTCTGGGCCCTCCCCCTTCTCTCTGTCTCTGTCTCTGTACCTCTCTCTCCCTCTCTCTCTTGCTCTCTCTCACTCTCTCTCTCTCTCTGTCAAAAACAATTAAAAAAAAATCATGATACTGAACATTTTCCTTTAAAAAAAATAAAATAAATTTCTACATATTTAGCAGTTGAGGTACCTGTCCTTGTTTTGGAAGTGAATCTTTGTGGAGGGTGGGGGTGGGTTACTTTTGTTGGAGCTTTCTTAAGAATTTGAAAAGTGTAAAAGAGAAAACAGAATGATTTGCATGCCAAATACTTTTACTGTTGAACTCTAGAGAATTTTATTTCAGTGCACTTATAAGTAGGCCTTTACTTTCCTTTTGAGCCTCTCAATTCTTTTCTCTTGGAGTTTGTGATAAATGCAATTTGAGTCTACTGCTTCCAAAAGATTAATATCAACTTCTGAGATTAAAAGTGTTTTGTACAATTTATATTTGCCAATCTGCTCACTATTTTTCTTTCCCTTACCCCAAACTGAAAATGAAGTAATGACATTAATTTGCAACTTCAATGGAAGATCAGCTGGCAGCCATTATTGAGTACTGAAATAGCAAGTAATAAATTAGCACTAGGAAATTACAAACAAAGAGCAGTCTCTGCTATCAAGCAATTTATAATTTAATTATTATATAGGAAAATACAGAATATGTGGTAGATTTTTGACTTTGATTTTGGCATATTTTTAATTCTATAGGCATAAATCTACCAGCCAAAGGAACTATTCTATTGAAAACCTTTATTAAGCAAAAAATTTCAAATTTCATAAATAATGTTGTACTGTGAGAGTTTTATAGAACAGTTAAGCAAAAATCCTATAGATGACTGATTGAAATCAATCATAAAGGCAAAGAGATAATTCATCGTTTTTAGTGCTACAGTGAGTAAAGATGATGATGATATAAATGTGGTGGTGAGGACATTATTTCATTAATTATGTACTTCTTGAATCTCTAGAAAGTCAATAATAGTGTGCTTCCCTACCTGTCAGTATATGACTAAGAGGTGAGTTTAGTTGTTCAGCATTTTACAGTTAGTATAAACTATTTGCCACTTAAATGTTCACATCTTTTTTAAAGCTAACTAATACACATTCTGCTAACTACTAGTAAAATGTCATTAGAAACCCGATTTACCAAGAGTACTAACTAGGAAGTACACAGAAAACAAAATATTCATAAAATGTTAGGTAGAAGTCATATTTTAGATAAATCAGTCAAAACCAACTTGTTCTACAGTTTATTATCTTACGACAGAAAGCAATTTTTTTTTCCAACTGTGTTAATATAATTCATGTTGTGTCCTTTTCTAAGTAACATTTAGTCTAGTAGAAATAAAAACAATCATAAGGTCAACACAAGTACAGATAAACACTTATATTTTGTTCTCAACATGGATTATGTTTAGTTCACATTTAATAATTTTTATAAAAACAGGAGAAGTTATACCATTTTAGTGTTATAAGTGAGAATTTGGAGAGGAATAATGAGTGGAGAGAGATTGAATTATTGTGAAAAGTATGGGCAGAATTTAGCAATGCATAAATTCACAGCGGTCTCTCCTTATATAGCTTTATCTTAGATCTGGTGTTTGTGTTTGAAGAAATTTGGCCTACAGATGAGTTCTCATTTCTTACTGGTTATAGGGACAGGGTTACTTTTAAATATACAATTTAATTTGGAATTTAAATGTGTTTTCCTTTCCTCTCCATTTTCTATTTTCAGAGCCCTAAACTAAAAAAAAAGTATTTTGTTGTCTTTCTGCAGTATTGAACAATTTGGAATCTGATTTATTTGTGTTGGAGCAGAATTTTTCATTGTGTTAAAACAAACAAACAAACAAAAAACAACAAATGAATAATTATCCTTCTGGAGGATTTACCCACATGATATTTACACCTTCCTAATTGACACTGGCATTTTCCTTCATCATTATATACACATAGTAGAAACCATTGCTACTCTCATGTGACCATGTTACCTTCTCTGATAACGTCCCTTCACATTAAGGAGGAAAAGCCACAAACCTTTTCTGATCCAAAGGTCCTTAAATGAAATATCTCCGGGATACTACCTAAAATGTATTTCCTATCACTCAGCTCCTTACTGACTCTTCTATGTGTACTACTACCTAATAGTATACTTAGTAGTGTACTTAGAAGGTCTTTACACTTACTATTTCCTCTACCTGCATTTCTTTTTTCTCAAAAATATGTAACTTTCCACTCTCTTACTTCATTCAGGTTTTCTCCCATATTTTTTCAAAATACCTAAAGGCCAAATGATAGTTATTATCTATTACAGAGGATAATTTATCAATTTTGTTTTTAATTGTTTTGTACAGTTATTTAAGTTTTCAAAAGCTCTTTATATAATGCTTAGTATCAGTATGTTCAAGAAAGTTTGCACAAAACAATGGTCTCAAATATTTTTTCATTGTTAGATGAGATACAACAAATAGAAATATGTGGTAATTGATTGCTTTCTTTATTTGTCTGAATTTTATTTTATAGCCTTAGGATGCCCAGCACTTTGTTGTTGTTTTTTAAACTTTAGTGTCATTACTTGCATCCATGTAACCCTTTTCTTTTTTCTTTTTTTTTTGTGTGTGTACTTTTTTTTATTAGTGCTCACATCCTCCAAGTCACTTTTCACACAACAGCGAGACTGACCACATTACACAGTTAGAGCATTCTCTCCTGGTTCTTACGATTTCTTGTTCATTCAGTATAAACTCCAACTGTCTCCTCACAGTCTCCATGGCCCATCTTCTTCTACCTCTGCCCACTACTTCACTCCTTTATGGGACTCTGCTTTGCTCACCAAACTCTAGCACCACTGACTTTCTTTCACTTGCTTTAAGGAACCATGCTTTCTTCGGCCTTAGGGCCTCAGCTGTTTCTGCCTGCAAAGCTTCTTCGCCAATCTTCTGAATATTACCGCATTCCTGTTATTTACCCTCACCACTAGATTGACCAAGTCAATGACTATTCCCTTTTGCTGGTTCACTACTGTGTCTCTGTGGCTAGCACCATGGCCAACACCCAGCAGATATAATCAAGGTATTGCTGTTAAAGAAAAGCAGCATGGGTTGTCAAGTGCTATATAAACGACCTGGACTTCCTGTTGCAGAGGAGGGTGGCCTTGTTGCTGTCTTGGGTGGTCAGAAAATGCGCTGAGAAGGAGGTGACATTTCATCTTACCACTGACGAATGCTTAGGAGTTGGACAGTTGAAGATAAGTAAAGGGCATTCCAATGGAGGGCATGATATGGACAAACACATGTTCTTGGAGTAGCATTAAATACTGACTATGACACAGTGTTCTCTGTGATGAGAACGAAAGTGTACTTTGTGACCTGACTGTGGAGTAATTTGAATGCCAGACTAAGGAATACAGGTCTTCACCGCCCACCCCACCTGAAAACAGAATATTCCTTCGAGACTTTTCCTCAGCTGAAAGGGTGTAAGGTGAAAAATTAATTACCATTAATTTACATGGAAAAGTCTTTCATCATTCCCGGACCAATAACTCAACACAAGCACAATATCTTTATTTTCTTCACCACCTTCAAAATAGTCAAGTAGGTCCAGTTTTGCACTAAGCCTAACAGCCTCACCAGCTCTCTTAGGCTTTTCTGATACCTTAGGGCACATCTTTCTAATGGATGCACAAAATAAATCAAGATAAAGCACAGGTACTCACAGACACAGTTCAAAGCTATGGGGCTTGATGCTGTGATGCTGAGTGTAGTTACCACTTGGCGGAGCCGCTCTGGCTGCAGCCTCTATAATTCCTCGCTGCAAAACAAACACTGAACACCATTTTCACTTTTTGCCTTGTTTCCTAAGAGCAAAAATCTTCTTCAGATTTCTTTCAGGTAGTGAAAGCAGACATTAATATAGGTCTTTCATAATAGTGAAGTGCTATAACGTGATCTTTCAAAATGTGAGGGATACCTCTCTGAATTTATTGTGTCATTTTATTTGAGAGTTTCTGGGAGTTTGGGGATACATTACTTACATCTTCATAGCTCTCAGAAAACCAAGACGGGAGATGATTTGGAGAATGAGTTTGTAGTCAATATGTTTAAGGGGCTCTAAAAATCATAAAAGCTTGAGATGGTCAGGTGTCCTTGAGGGGTCTTATGGTGGAAACAGAAGGTCAATGGTTAGAGATTATGGTAGAAATACTGTTAGGAATGTTATTGAATAACAGGAGATGTGGTCAGCCTTGATATTAGATAAATTATGGTATTTTTGACAGAAATTTGGAAGGCATGTGTAGAAGAACTTATTTGAGATGATATATAGTAATTTTAATTTTAAACCCTTGATTGGGATACTGAAGACAGTTTTAAAATATTTAGGCATGTGCAAAATGCTTCAACTAATTTTATGGTATTGAATAGAGATTCAACATAAGAAAAATTAAACAATAGGTACATGGTGCATAGAAATGTTTATAAGTTTCTATTTCATAGACTAGCCAAAATTAGAATTTTTATGCTATTAAGTATAGGATAAAAACATATATATTCAATTAAGTGAATAATTTGAAAAAGAGGGTCCTGACACAGTTAAGTATAATGCCATTTTTCTCTTTATTCTTGATATTATTCACATATAGAACCATATATAAGATATCTGGTGTGTAAATATCTTTTTTCTGCTGTTTCATGTACATTTCTAGTTGGATTCTAGACTATTAAATGGAAACCTTTGTCCTGTTATTTGTAAAAACTTTACTTCATAGAAGTAAGGCAACCTCTTTAAAGATTTCTCCACTTTCTTTTCTCTTCAAAACTTGATTGCTCCTGATAATAATGCTCCTAGACATGTCTTTTTTTCACATCATTTTTTAAAAGCATTGGAAGGATTTTTTTTTTTTTTCCCCTAAGACTTTTGACCAACAGCATATCTCAATCCTCAAAGAATAACATTCACTATAGTGGGCAGTTTAAAATATTTATTTGGGAATAGTTAAAGAATTCCCACCTGCCATAATTTTCCTGGGTAAAACTTTATCCTGCCAGGTTTGACATTCCGTTTTATTGCACAGATTGTTAAAACAGTTACCATGACTGGACTGGTTGATACATGGTAATGATGAAAAGCAAGGTGTTTGGAATTCAACATGGATGGTAGAAACGCAAGGTGACAGAAAAGTCATATATTAAAGGGAATTTGAATTGGAAACTGAATCCTAGTCTGTTGCTAGGAACATTTTGATCTCTTTGATTTATTAAACTTTTATCCCAGCATTCAGATGGAGTGGACTTAAAACCCTTTAGTCTTGCATAGTTTATTGTGGACCAACCTCTCTATAACTGGTATCATTTTTGAAGGTCCTCTTAGCAATTAGTGAAAAAGTAAAAAAAAAAAAAATGCATGCATGAAAGATTTCTTTTAAAAGGTTGTTTTTTATAAATATTCTTGCATCTAACTTTAAAATCCCCACTTTTGTTTGTACTGTGTCAAGGATAAACTCATGTTTTGCAACTTGGGCATACTAAGTAATTTAAGTTCTGATTTTTACTATCAAACATTTGAAACTCTGATTAATGGATTTTACATGAAAGTACTGCATTTATATACTATTATAGGCTATCTTTTCTTTCTGGTGTGTATACCTTTGCACTCAGAGGCATCTATGTCTGTTTGTGTCTAAGTATGTGTTTCTTAGTTTTATGAATAAATGTTAAAATTGAAATACGAATGTGATTCTGAAGCCTAAGTTGCAAAACCAAAACAAAGCAAAACAAAATAATGCATATCTTTGCAACTATTGGAATTTCATAACCTGGGTCCTTTAAAAGTTACCTTTTAGCATCTGCCAGCTTGAGTAGTCTTTTCTGAACAGTGGCTTCACAACAAAGAGAAATTGATTACTCTTAGAGAGGCACTGGAGGTTAAAGGCACTACAGGTTTGTTTACACTTGGTTTTGCAGCCAGAGAGTGTACTTAGCTGTGAATCAGGAAGAAGTGATGCAAAAGATGGATGAGACAGAGTTCAAGGACCAGTAATGTGAGGATATAGGACTATCATTCGAAACTGTCTCTACAGTAATGATGGATGATTTTGTGGCAAGAAGTAATAATACCAGATGATGAAAGATGCATGTCAGCATCTTGCACCACAGCATGCAGGCTACCTGTTAGAGTTCTGAGGAATAATGATTTCTGATTTGCAACCAAACAGGATTGCTGCATTTAGCCACTGAAATTTTTGGCAGCTGTGAAGGAACCAAATAGCATATCAAACACTCCTGCACATTGTAAATTGAATTACCTCATATTTATGCATAGTACTTGTTGACAGGATATTGTAAGCTATGCTAATATGCAAGGTAATTTGTTACCTCTAGAAATCACTTTTCATGTGTCTTCTAATCATTATCATGAAATGTGATAAATGATCTAACCCATGAGGTATAAATGAAAATGAAATGGATAATTGGATACTATGTCTAAATTGTGGCTGGAATAGTTGCAGCAATTATAAGTGAATCTGTCTCTTAAAAATGCATTTGGCAATGTGTTAGTGACGTTTCATCATCTTGAACCTATCGTCTTATATGAAACTACTCTTAAAATGAGTATAAAAAGTTTATTACAGTTGTAGTTATTTTAACAAAATTCTGTAACACCCTAAATTTTCTCTTTTCTTTACTTGTGTGCCTCCTTTTTTAAATGATCTTGTTTATCTACAGTGGGTTTAAACAGTTGGTGCTGATAATCTTTTGACACTGAAAATGAAGTGTTTTGTTGTAAATGCCTTGATTGAATGGTTTAGAAACAGTGCAACTTATAATTGAAATAGTTATTATGAATACTTTTTTATTATTAGCACATATTTTTCTGCTGGGTGATGGAAGTGTGCCCTCTTGTTGATTTTGTTGTGTATATTTTCTTTAATTCTGATAAGGAAATATCTCTGAATTATCAAAATAAAATAGAGAAATATCAGACTTTTATCCTTTCTTGCTTCTCTTTATTTCACTTTAACAAAAATTGTTTTATTATAACATAACATAAAACACTCTTAATTTATTAAATGATTTAATTAACTTTTGAGCATTATCATAGGTAAATCTAAGATACATGGTCTTTATTATAATTCTTTATGTAGCTATGGGAACATTTAGTCTTTAAATTATAACATGTTATAATCTCTTTTTTATATGTGGTACTATAGTTCCTTCCCTTCATCTAGTTTCTATCCATGAGGGTCCAGGAAGCCAATAAAACTTCTGTTTATACTCCTTGATTTTATTTCCAACTTAAAAAGAACTACTCCATATTCAGTTAATAACAAATATGTGAACATTACAAAGGTACCTGGAAGTGTGACTTTCCTTTTGAATGAAATTATGTCAATAAGCAGGGCATGTCCTTAAGGACTTCTTTTTCCTCTTGAATTTTTGTGCTTGAAATGTCTTTACTTTTCATATATATTGTAAGGAAAGGTTGGTTGGTTAGTACTAACTTATAATATTTTTTAGTAACTGATTTAGTGGGATAATGAACATGGTTAGGCCCCATTTATTCTTCTTTCCAGTAAATGTAAATTTAATAAAACAATATAAATTTGTAGTAAAATTTGTAATAAATACACCCATTTATGATGCACTTACAGTGTGCCAGGTGCTGTAATAGATGGTTTACATACATTATTTCTCTTGTTTCATGACAACAACTCTTAATATCCCCATGTTACCCACAGGGAACCTGAGGCTGATAGGTACTGTTGCTCAGATCACATGGCTGTAAGGCAAAGTTGACTCCAGTGCTCATATTCTTTTCATCTCACTATAGTAACAATGTGCTATATCCAAACTACTTATAAGTTTATATACTGGCATTGAGAAAAAACTACTTGAAGTAAGATTTAAATAAATATCAATAACAAATAGATTTATGAGGGTTTTCCCTTAAATTTTAATGATTCTAACAACTATACAACTATGATTATTTTATTGTTACCTTAGAAATAATATATTTAAAGTTGTGTGACTACTGTTTTTAACTACATTCTGCCCTGACAAGTAGCATTATAGCTATAACCTACCATTTAATAGCAGTGATTCTTATAGAGGAGCAGGAGATGCATAACACTCTTTAAATCAAATATAGGGTATTTAAAAAACTCATCACCTTTCCCAGATTCTGATATACTAACATAAACATATACACGCACATGTGTACATACAGGCGCACTTAACCCAGATTCCAGTAGCCTGTGAGGCTTTGTTAAAATCTAGATAGAAGGTAGCTCTCATGGGATTTATGAAAAGCTAATAAACTATTCTGATATTCCTCCTGCATTCTTCTTTCTCTTTTCTCTGAAAATTCTTCTTGGAATTTATACTAAGAGGTATGAATTGCCCCTGTAATTCTATGAAAACTTTGGAAGTATTTTACATGGTTCTAATAACATTATAAGATTCTTTGGATTTTAAAGCTTCCCTGATTGTGAAAAAGTAAATCATTCAGAATTCAATAGCCTATCCTCTTTCTGAAGTCAGAGGTTTTGGTAATCAAAGTCTGTCAGTACTTTATTCTTAATTTTATCTGAATATTAAAGTTTTCAGATAGACTGTTGTTGTTTTTTTCCCCACACTCCAGTCATATTTGATCAAGTCAGATCATGAAAGAGCAGTGTATTTCATGTTAAGAAGTTGGCCTATGTCATTGAAGTTTATCTTTAACCTCTTAATAAGACATAATGTTCCATTTATCAACTACTTAAAACTAAAATGACCCACAACTTACTCACATGAATGAATAACCATTCACTAATGGTTTGCTCATGCAATGATTCTGTGGGCTAGAAAGTTGGAAAAGCACACCAAGAATGGCTCTTCTCTGTCCTGTGATGTTTCGGTCTTCAGCGGGGAATGTTCATATTGAACAACAGGTAACTAAAATGTCCAGAGGTGAAAGTCACCTAGAGATGCCTTCATGCATGTCTGGCGCCTGGACTGGGGTAATTCCACCAGCTAAGTGAACTTTTAACATGGTAGTTAATGGCTCCAAGAGCAAGTGTTTCT
>PVKE010007829.1:0-49468 GCA_004027555.1 Craseonycteris thonglongyai
TGTGTGTGTGTGTGTGTGTGTGTGTATGTGTATGTATGTATATATTCATTCTGTAAAATGGGAATATTATTATCCACTTGTCAACAGGTACAAAGCAACTGCCTTAGTGGTAGGCACAGAGATGGGGCTCAGTAAATTTGGGTGTTAAGCATTATTGTTACTGGAGGGAAACTGAGTCCAGGATCATGCTGCCTGTGCTGTTCAGCCAATAGACTGACACAGGAGTTGGGTCATAAAATAAGCATTTATTGGCAGAGTACCAGTGACCCAAGAAGGTGGAGGAGAATGGGTGGAGGAAAGGAAAGGGGTCTTTATTTCCAAACTGCATACAACATGCAAAGAGAAACAACCCTGCTGTCACTCCCCAGACCTGCCCTAGACTGCAGCTGGAGCCCTTCTCCCTTTTAACAATACTGTCCTTTAGAGAGCACAGGTGGCTACAGAATGATCTTCCACGCAGAATGATCCTCCACACAGAATGATCCTCCATGCAGATCTCCAAGGCAGCAGAAAGCAAAGTCCAAAAAGCCCAAGCAAAAAGGAGAGAGCAGTTTCTGCCCGTCCTCTGCTCACTGTCCTCTGAGAAGCACAGGCAGCTGGTGCTCAGTCCTTTAGGTGGACTTCTGACCTCCACAGAAACAGGGGTACAATCTCTGGTTTGCCAGCCCAGCAATTCCAGCATTGAGTGTGTGTTCCGCCTCGCTGATGGCTGTCTACCTGTCTTCTCTTACAGTGGTAATATTTTTACAACATCTATGAATATCAAACCATTATGTTATATAACTTTAATACAGTGTTACACTGTATTAGGTCAATTATATCTCAATAAAACTATCTTCATTGCAACCAAAGTGAATTGGATTGAAAAAGTTTTGGAAGAAGATGGTGATGGCTGCAAAACATTGTGAATGTAATTAATACCACTGAATCAATACACTTAAAAATGGTTAAGATGGTAAATTTTGTATTAGATATGTTTAATCACAATACATAAATACAAGAAAAGTGAACTGAAGAACATCCTACTGGCTGTTTCTGAATAATACCACTCTCCACTTTCAAATGTAGGCTAGCTCAGAAATAACATGGGCCACTTATAATCCAAACTATACAGGGATATTGATGCTAAATGATTCCAGAACATGAGTTAGGAGGGTCCATATCTAAATTTCTTATTTAATAAATGAGGAATCAGAGACTCTAAAAGTTTGACTTACTTAGGATTACATAGCACCCTAATCTGCTGGGAACCAGATTACTGCTATTGTGCTATGCCATACTGACTCATGGCAGCCTCTAGAGCAATAGTGGGCTTCTGGGGGCTCATGTGAGGCCTTTTTCTTCTGTCCTCCAGATGACTGGTCCTTGCTCTAAGAATCCAGTTGCTCAGAATTCTCAAATTGTACAACCCAGGATTAGGGCATCGGGTTCCGGTTCTATCATAGGTTTCTTACAATATTTTTTAAAGATTTACTTATTTTTGTTGTTTTTGACAGGGACAGAGAGAGAGAGAGAGAGAGAGAGAGAGAGAGAGAGAGAGACAGAGAGACAGAGAGAGACAGAGAGAGACACAGAAGAGGGAGGACCCAGAGCAGTCTCCATAGCTGTACATCATCAGTTTTCGACATGGTTTCATTTCACACAGGTGGGCAGGGGTAGTGTAGGGCAGGAACCAGGTTGGGGGCCTCCTGTATGGGAGGCACTCCCCCTCAAGTCAGGGACAAGAACAGAACTGAGGTGTGCTCATGGGAAGCACACCTCAGCTCAGCACATGGGTCTGCATGGGCTGGGGCCAGGATTTGATTCTCAGTTCCTGGTGCTGCAAAGCGATCGCTTAACCCATTGAGCCATCCCAGCTTCTCCTATCATAGTATTCTCGTAGCAAAACAAGTGCAGACAGTGAGTGATGTCTGATGATTTCACAGCTTCTGTTCCTGCTGTCTGAATTTCAATTGCCAACCTTCAAACAGGCTGCATTCTTTCTTTCCTTAGACTCTTAGCATATATACTGTTTCTTCTGCCATGAATATCCTTCTTCACTTTGATAATTCCCATTCATCTTTCAGGGTTCAGGTGAAACATCCCTTTATCCAGAAATCCTTCCTGTTCTAGTCTAGTAGTTCAGCCCATTGTATGATTTCCTAGTAACCTACACTTTTTTTTGTAACTGTCATCCCACTTGTAATTTACTTGTATCATGTCTGAGTTCCATGCATGAGGGCAGGATCTTGGTCCATCCTGTACATAATTGTTCCCCAAAAACTTAGCATAAGATCTGGCACATTTGTATTCATTAAAAATATAAAAATAATAAAATAAGATAAAATCAAATCAAATCAACCCTGTCTCCTCATGAAGGGGAGAATAATGATAATCATATATCTTTATGAATATTAACAAGCAAGAGTGGCCAGGGGAAGTAGGGCAGACACAGCCTTTAATCTATAGAGACCTGACCCAGGTACTAGCTGATATTCCAAGGAAATGTACAAATGAGCAGGGTGAGGGACTGAGCTAAATGCCAACACCTGCATTGCTCACACCTGAGAATGAATAGTAAATCAGCAGCAGAGGGGATATAGGTTTGATACAAGAGAATGCTTTCTGGTATGATACTGAGGATTGTTAAAAATGGACCAGCGTTTGGAGGATGCCTTCTCTAGAGGCTTCAGAAACCAGGCCAGAGTTCCATTTTAGCTGGTTATTTTAGGTCTGCCACAGACAGCAGGGTGAACTAGATAGCCTCTTGCAGTCCACTCGTTCCGTTCCTCTGACCATAATAAAACTATGGATAGTGTTGCCAATAAATGCTCAAGCACACACACAAATGGGAAGTGCATGTAGTCAGTCCTACGGCTGTAAAAGTTGCTGGTTCTTTTTATACTGAACATTCTGAATACACCTTTTGTTGAAAAAATGACCTCAGTCTTTAAGCATGGCAAAACTCTCTTTGTAAAGAACTAGTTCCATATTTCAGTGAGAACCACAATGTATACCAATTTAACTCTTGTATTGACACCTAAAAAAAGTAGAGAATACAAGCTAGGTAAGAGGGTTAAAACAGTAACTACTACTCTAATTCCCAGCATACAAAGAAGTTGATCTGAACATTGTTGTGTGCCCTATCGAGCAAGGAGGGACACATTTCTCTCTCTCTGAATTTTAAAGTGAGGAGAGGGAATGGACTTGAATATGCAAATGAATCTAATTTAATTAACTTTTATGACCACGGGTCCTTTGAGATAACCATGGGAGCCAATTACATTCCATTAAAATGCAGTCATTTCCCTGAAGCTTCAATGAGACATTCTTGACTTCACCAGCATTATGGACACACTCAATGGTTTGGTGGTTACCTGGAGATGGGGGAGGAGGGGGGGGAGAGTTGTGGGGGGAGGTGGGAGTGGGACCAGATATAAGGTGATGGAAGGGGAACTGATACTGAGTGATGGGCATATAATATGATGCATGAATGATGTGATGTGGACTTGTACATCTGTAAACTAATTGTTACCAACCAATGTAACCTCATTAAATTTAACAATATATAAATAAATAAAAAAGAAAAGAAGAAAAACGAACAAAAAGTTGTGAAAAGAGCTAATCAGATACAACAAAAGAATAAGTTGTCCACAGCAGCTCTGCTATTTGGTCTTACTAGAAGCTGCTTATACAGTCATTTGCCCTAGTTCATCATCCTGAGCTTGGCACTGCAAGTAGAAGACTGAAATCATTCCAGATCAGTCATAATTGCTGACCCAAAGTTTATTCTAAACTGAAGTAATGAAAGGAAAAGGTAATGATATCACATACCTCAGGGCAAAAACTCAAACTTTGTGTGGTTGAGTAGGAGATGAAGAGGAACTTAATGCTACTTATTTCTTTGCTGCCCTGTTTTGTAATATTGTCTTTTTTAAAAATTCCTGATGATAAATGTAATACATACAAAAAAATGGAAGAATATAAAATGGCTAAGATGCTGCCACATCAAGAAAGAGCTTAGAAGGCTCTCTTCTGCAACCCCCCTTTCCTTTATTAAGCAAATTTTAGTGTATTTGAGGAGGGACAGGAGGGGCTGGGGGGTTGGGTGGATAGGATGTAATGAGAGGAGGGAATGGGGGTATCACATTCCAATTTCTTTCTTTCCTTTTAAATCTATATCCCATGCCACTTGTCTCTCTTGTCTCTAATGGTATACAGTTACATAGCTGCCAATGGTTTCTGAATCTTGGACCCTAAACCACGTCCATGATTAGAAAAATGTGTGGTGGGCCCATCTTGACAAGGCCTTCAGATGGTTTTAACAAAGAGGGCAACTGAGTTTCTGAGAGCTGCTAGTTCTAAAACATCTCATGTAATGTGACTGTAATATCGCAATTAATTGTAGCATGAACATAGGAGATATTTCTACTTCTTTGTATAGGTAAGCTATATGAAAAGCAAATGTATCCTATGAGTAGGTCACAGTACCTATTACTGTGATTATATGATTGTGTAGGCTATTCATTGAGAGGTAGAGTTAAAGATGCTCTAGTCTAGAGGATTTTTACTAAGGTAGATTTAAGAATTCAAATTTTGTATTTCAGTAGTATATTTTAAATAATAAAGTACTTAAATGGCAACAAAAGCACACAATTATAAACTAATTTTTAAATTAAATTTATTGGGGTGACATTAGTTAGATGGTGGATTGTAGAATTATACACTTGGAACCTATGTAACTTTACTATGTGTCGCATTTTGTGCTCACCACCCAGAGTCAGTTTTTTTCCCATCACCACATACTTGAATCCCCACCCCCCAACTTTCCCTCTCTTCCTCTGGTAACCACCAAAGTATTATTTGTGTCCATGGGATTTTTTTCCCCCTGTTTTGATTGTTTGTTTATTCTATTCTTTAGATTCCACAGATAAGTAAGATCATATGGTATTTGTCTTTCTCAGTCTGATTATTTTGCTTAGCATGCTATCTTCTAGTTCCATCCATGTTGTTGCAAAAGGTACAGTTTTATTCTTGTTTAGGGCTGTGTAATACTCTTTTGTATAAATGAACTACAGCTTCTTTATCTAATTATTTACTGATGGGCATTTAGGTTGTTTCCATATCTTAGCTATTGTGAGTAATGCTGCAGTGAACATAAGTGTGCATAATTAAAAAAAAAAAGATTTATTGTTTTGAGAGAAGGTGAGAGAGAGAGAGAAAGAGAAAGAGAAGGGGGTACAGAACAGTCTCCATAGTTGTACATCATTATTTGTGACATAGTTTCATTTCACACAGGTGGATGTGGGGCAGTGTGGGGTGGGGACTGAACTGGAGGTCTCCCACATGGGAGGTGATAATCTTCACCATAGGGTAGGCAGTTAACAGTTGTGCCTCAATTTGCCATATGGGTTTGCACTGGCCAGGGCTGAGATTCAATCCCTAGACCTTGCAGTTGCAATGCAAGCACTCAACCTGCTGAGCTATTCTGGCATTCCCACATAATTTTTTTGAATTGGTGTTTTGATTCTTTGGATAAATACCTAGGAGTAGAATTGCTGGATCATAAGTTAGTTCCATTTTTAATTTTTTGAGGAACCTCCATACTGCTTTCCATAATGGCTGGACCAATTTGCAATCCCACCAACAGTGTAGCAGTCTTCTCTTTACACCACATCTTTGTCAACACTTGTGGTTTTGATTTGCATTTCACCGATGATTAATGATGTTAAGCATCTTTTCATGTGTCTATTGGCCATCTGTATGTCCTCTTTAGAGAAACGTCTATTCAGGTCTTCTGCCTATTTTTTCAAATGAATTGTTTGTTTTATCGGTGTTGAGTTGTATTGGTTTCTTATAAAATTTGGATACTAACCCTTTACCAGATACCTCATTGGCACATATCTTCTCCCATTCTTTAGGACGTCTTTTCATTTTGTTGATGGTTTCTTTCTTTTTTTTTTTAATATTTATTTTATTATTTTTGATAGGGACTGAGAAAGAGACAGAGACAGACAGAGACAGAGACAGAGAGAAGGGGTGGGCCCAGAGCAGTCTCCATAATTGTACATCATCAGTTTTCGACATGGTTTTGCTTCACACAGGTGAGTTGGGGGCCTCACAGGGTATGAACTAGGTTGGGGGCTTCCCTCATGAGAGGCATACCCCTTCAAGCCAGAGATCAAACCGGGGGATGAGAACTGAGCTGGTGACCTCCCACATGGGAAGCGCATCCCAGTTCAACATATGGGTCTGCATGGGCCGGGGGCGAGGGCCGGGGCTGGGATTTGATCCTCAGTCCCTGGGGCTACAGAGCCAGTGTTTAACACGCTGAGCCATCCTGGCTTCCCCGATGGTTTCTTTTTCTGTAAAAAAACTCTTTAGTCTGAAGTAGTCCCATTTGTTAAATTTTTTCTTTTGCTTCCCTTGCCTGAGGAGATATATCATTGAAGGTATTGCTAAGGGTAATGTTGAGAAATTACTTCCTATATTTTCTTTTAAGAATTTATTGGTTTCAGGTCTTATATTTAAGTCTTAATCCATTTTGAGTTTATTTTTTGTATATGGTGTAAGAAAGTGGTCCAATTTTTTTTATTTATTCATTTTTTGCGTGTATCTGTCCAGTTTTTTTAGCACCATTTATTGAATAGACTTCTTTACCCCAGTGTAAATTCTGTTCCATTGATCTATGTGTTTGTCTTTATGCCAATACTGTGCTCTTTTGGTAACTGTGGCCTTGTAGTGTAATTTGATATCTGGTAACATGATTCCTCCAACTTTGTTCTTTTCTTCAGGGTTGCTATTCTAGGTCTTTTGTGGTTCCATATAAATTTTAGGATTATTTGTTCTAGTTCTGTGCAGAATGTCATAGGTAGTTTAATAGGAATTGCATTGAATCTATAGATGGCTTTTGGTGGTACGGCCATATTCACTATATTAACTCCTATTCATGAGCCTGGTGTGTGTTTCCATTTATTTGTATCTTCCTTGATTTGTCTCTTCAGTGTCATATAATTTCCAGAGTACAGGTTTTTTACTTCCTCAGTTACATTCTTTCCTAGGTATTTTATTTTATTTTTTGATGCAATTGTAAATGGAGTTGTTTTCTTACTTTCTCTTTCTGCTACTTTGTTAGTATTGGAAAATAAGAATGCAACCAATTTCTGCTACTTCACGAAATTCTCTGATCAGTTTCAGTAATTTTGGGGTTGAATCTTTAGGCTTTTCTCTCTATAGTGTTATGTCATCTGCAAATAATGTTAGTTTTACTTCTTTTTCTCTTTGGGTGCCTTTTGTTTTTCTTTCTTCTTATTTTTTTTTTTTAAATTGCTTATAAACTCTGGGTTTTTTTTTTTTTTATTGTTCAATTTAATGGGGTGACATTGGTTGGTAACAATTAGATAGTTTCCCGATGTACAAGTCCACATCACATCACCCATGCATCGTTGTTTTTCTTTTCTGATTACTATGGCTAGGAATTTCCGTGCTATATGTTGAATAAAAGTGGTGACAGTGGGCATCCTTGTCTTGTTCCTGATCTTAAGGAAAATGATTTTAGCTTTCCCCATTAAGTATGAAGTTAGGTGTGGGTTTATCATATATAGCCTTTATGATATTGAGATACATTTCTTCTAGACTCACTTTGCAAGTTTGAAAACTTTGAGAGTTTTCTATCATAAATAACTCATGGATTTGTTGAACGCTTTATCTGCATCTATTGAAATGACCATATGATTTTTATTTTTCATTTTGTTTATGTGGTATATCACGTTGATTGATTTACATTTACTGAACCAAACTTGCACCCCAGGAATGACCCCCCCCTGATTGTGGTGTATGATTTTTTAATAATGTATTGCTGAATTTGATTTGCTAATACTTCTTTGAAAATGTTTGCATCTATATTCATTAGGGATATTGCCCTATAGTTCCCTTTTTATGTAGTGTCTTTATCTGGTTTTGGAATCAGGGTAATGGTGGCCTCATAAAACAAGTTTGGGAGCCTGCCATCTTCTTGGATTTTTAAAAATAGTTCGAGGAGACTAGGTGTTAATTCTTTTCTGAGTGTTCAGTAAAATTCACCTGTGAAGCCATTTGATCCAGGGCTTTTGTTTGTTGGGAGTCTGTTGATTTTTATTTCAATTTCGTTGTTAGTAATTGATCTGTTTAGATTTTCTGTTCCTTCTTGGTCCTTGGAAGCTTGTATCTTTCTAAGATTCTATCCATTTCTTCCAGATTGTCCAAGTTGTTGGTGTAGTTGTTCATAATATTTTATTATAAACTCTTGTATTTCTGTGGTGTCTGTTGTCACTTGTCTATATTCACTTCTGATATTTATTTTTTTTATTTGGGTCCTATCTCTTTTTTCTTGAGAAGTCTGGTTATAGTTTATCAATTATATTTATTTTTTTCAAAGAACCAACTCCTGCTTTCATTGATCTTTTGTATTATTCTTAGTCTTATTATTATTTTTTCCTTCTTGTACTCACTTTTGGCTTTGTTTACTATTCTTTTCTCAGTATCCTTAGCTTTAAAGTTAAATTGTTTATTTGAGTTTTTTCTTTCTTTTTTTTTTTAAAGATTTATTTTTATTGTTTTTGACCAAGAGAGAGATACAGAGATAGAGAGAAGGGGGAGGGCCCAGAACAGTCTCCATAGTTACACATCATTGGTTTTTCCACATAGTTACATTCCACAGGTGGGCGCGGGGCTTCACAGGGCAGGAACCGGGTCGGGGTCTCACCTCAGTGAGAACCGAACTGGGGGCACTCCTCAGTTCAGCATATGGGTCTGCATGGGCTGGGGCCAGGATTCGATCCTCTGTCCCTGAGGCTGCAAAGTGAGTGCTTAACCCACTGAGCCATCCTGGCTTCCCCTTGAGGTTTTTTTTTTTTTTTTTTTCTTCAGGTAGGCCTGTGTTGCTTTGAATTTCCCTCTCAGAACTGCTTTTGGTGTGTGCCATAGATTTTTGGGTAGTTGTGTTTTCATTCTCTTTTGTCTCAAGGTACATTTTGATGTCTTCCTTAATCTTATTGTTGATCCATTCATTGTTTAGTAGCATATTGTTTAGCCTCCATGTGTTTATGTTTTTCAGTTTTTTAAAAATTGATTTCTAGTTTTAAACTTCTCTAGTCAGAGAAGGAGCTTGATATAATTTCAATTTTGTTAAATTTGTTGAGGTTTGTTTTGTGGCCTATCATGTGGTCTATCTTGGCAAATGTTCCTTGAGCACTTAAAAAAATGTGTATACTGTTGCTTTGGGATGTAATGCTCTGAAAATATCAATTAAGTTCATCAGGTCTAGTGTGTCATTTACAGCCATTGTATTCTTGTTGAATTTCTGTCTGGAAAATCTGTCCATTGGTGTCAGTGGGATGTTAAAGTACCTTACTATGATTGTGTTACTGTTAATTTCTGCCTTTACATCAGCCAATATTTGCTTTATGTATTTAGATGCTCCCATGTTGGGTACGTAAATGTTTACAGGAGTGATGCTCTCTTGTTGAGTTAATCCTTTTATAATTATGTAATGTCCTTCCTTGTCTCTTGTTATAGTCTTCATTTGAAAGTTCATTTTGTCTGATATAAGTATTTCTATTCCAATTTTTTTCTCATTTTCATTTGTGTGAAATATGCTTTTCAATTTCTTTAGTTTCAGTCTATGTGTGTCTTTTCTTCTGAGGTGAGTCTCTTGTAGACAACATATGCCTGGGTTTTGGTTCCTTATCCATTCAGCTACTCTATGTCTCTTGATAGGAACATTTAGACCAATTTACATTTAAAGTGATTATTGAGAGGTACATTTTTATTGCCATGTTGTTATTCATGATTTTACTATTCTTTTGTTTGCTTTTTTTTTTTCTTCTACTTAAAGGAGTCCTTGTAGCATTTATTGTAACACTTGCCTGGTGGTAGCAAATTCTTTAAGCTTTTTTTTTATCTGAGAAGTTCTTTATCTCTCCTTCCAGTTTAAATGATAGCCTTGCTGGGTAGAGTAGTTTTGGTTGTAGATCCTTGTTTTTCATTACTTTAACTATTTCCTGCCACTCTCTTCTGGTCTGCATAGTTTCTGTTGAAAAATCTGCTGTTAGTCTTAAGGGAGGTTTCTTGTATGTAAGTTGTTGTCTCTCTCTTGCTGCTTTCAGGATTCCCTCTTTGCCTTTAACTTTTGCCATTTTAATTAGAATGTGTCTTGGTGTGGGTTTATTTAGATTCATCTTAATTGGGACACCCTACACTTCCTGGGTTTGTGTGTCTATCGGTTTTGCCACATTAGGAAAATTTTCAGTTATTTGTTTAATATGTCCTCAGTCCTTTGCTCCCTTTCTTTTTCTTCTGGTACCCGTATGATCTGAATGTTGTTATGCTTGATGTTATTCCAGAGGGTATCAGGCATTCCTAGATTTGTTTTGTTTTGTTTTGTTTTAATTCTTTTTTTCTTTTTGCTCTTTCAGTTAGATATTTTCTGCGACCTTGTCTTCCAAATTGCTGATTCGATTTTCCGATTCATCTAACCTGCTATTGATTCCTTTTAGTGCACTGTTCATTTCAGTTACTGTATTCTTTACTTGTGTACTTGATCTTAGCCAAAAGGCTGAGAAGCAATAGTATTCTTTATTTTTGAATTTTTTTTCTAATGGTTTCTATGTTTTTCTTTATGGTTGCTATCTTTGTTGAAGTTTTTACTAAGTTCCTTAAGTATTCTTATAACCTGTGTTCGAAATTCTTGTTTTGGTAGATTTATTACCTTCATTTTATTTGGCTCTATTTCTGAAGCTTTCTCTTATTCCTTTGTGTGGGATATGTTTCCTCATTCTGAATTCTTTTCTCTATTTGTTTCTATGTAGTATGCATATCTTCTTTGGCTCTAGGTCTTTGCTTGGAGGCCTTAAGTAGTATGTGTCCTGTGTGATCCAGTGGTGTAATCTCTCTGACCTCCTGTGTGTATATCTAGGATTGTCTCTTGAGTGTGTTTTGTGTGTACTTCAGTAGTATTAGGATAGTATGCTGCTCCAG
This sequence comes from Craseonycteris thonglongyai, assembly GCA_004027555.1. Taxonomy (NCBI): domain Eukaryota; kingdom Metazoa; phylum Chordata; class Mammalia; order Chiroptera; family Craseonycteridae; genus Craseonycteris; species Craseonycteris thonglongyai. The sequence goes on from PVKE010007829.1 coordinate 10,996, forward strand.
CATCCTGTTAACTGACTGGGGGCAATGGCAGAGCAGTGAAGAAACACCCCCCCTCCTGGTCTATTGCTGACAGCAGCTCCTCCTGAATTCTGCAAGCAAGTCTCCCCCTGTTAGCAGAGTGGGCTCGATCGCTCAGCCACCTAGAGTGCCTCTGTGTTGACAGGGCAAATCTCAAGGGGGCTTGTGTTTGCTCTGAAAAAGAAACAAACACACAAACACAAACCAACAGACAAGCAAATATACCATGCTCCCATAAAAATTCCTTTAGAGTAGGGTGACCAGATGTCCCGCTTTTGGCGGGATAGTCCCAATTTTTAGCAATTTGTCCCGCGTCCTGCGGCATTTTAAAAAAGTCCCAATTTTTGGAAAGAATGGACGACAAGCTAGGGAATGGCAGGAGATAGACCAAATTTTTCATCAAGAACCCCCTCCCTCCCGGTCAATGGTGTCCTGCTTTACCAATGTTAAAATCTGGTCACTTTGCTTTAGAACCCTACAGTCTGACACTCACAGAACACTGTTAGCTGCCCTGGGTGGAGGGGACAGTGGAGCAGCATTGAGAGTTCCCCAGGTAGCCTCAGACAACTGCTTCTGGAAAAGACCAAAAGAGAGTCTTCCTCAGCTAGTAGGGCAGGGTGGTTGATCACTTGGGCACCTGGAGTTCCCCTGTGTGGACAGGGCAACAGTTTCAGTTGCCTGTGAGGACTTTGAAAGAAGGAACAGAAACATAATAATAATTGTAAAATAAAAGAATATAAGAGTAAAGATAAAAATATATAGTGAAAATTAGAGAAATTAAAAGTATAGAAAACTATTTTTAGTTAAAAAATAAAAATCATATAAAAGAAATCATGAAAAAGAGTTTTAAAACAGAAAAAGAAAAAAGGAAGAGAAAGAAAAGGAAATAAGGTAAAATTGAAAAGAAAAGAAAAAAAGAAAAAAATGTAAAGAAAAATATCTCGTGTAAGCCCCGTGGTAGAAGAAAAGAAAGAAAGAGAAAAAAATAAAGTAGAATTAAAAAGAAGAAAGAAAAAATATTTTTCCCCCTTTCTTTCCCTCTGTTGTGACGAGCTCCGTGGTCTGTATTAGTTTCCCTGGATGGGTAGCAGAGAGGCACTGAAAGCTCTCAGGGAGTTGCAGACAGCTGTTCCCGCAAAAGTCTGTGAGAGCATCTTCGGTACTAGCTGGGTGGGTCCTGTTGCTCAGCCAGTTGAAGGCCTAGAACAAAGGTGGAGGCGCAGGCAGCCAGAAGGCGGGGTGGATAGGAAAAGCGGGCACAGCTGGCTGTGGTGAGATGCTGCAACAGGAGCGTGGGGGGAGCAGCCATGGTGTGGTGAGGACGGCCAGAGCGCAGTGCAGTGGGATGGAGAGAGGCACTAGCAGCAACCAGAGATCAATGCGGGTGACCGGAGTGAGGATCTGGCTGCCAGCGTGTGCGTCAGATGGCTGGAGCTGGGGGCCCACAGAGTGAAGACCAATGACCAGAGCAGGAAGAAGGAGTTTCAGTAGCTGGAGTGCTGGCACCAGGAGTATGCTCGCTGGTGGCTGAACCAGAATGGCCCTCAGTGGAGTCCCACCCAGAGCACTGCATGGTCTTGGACATAGACCCTGGCTGCTTCCCCTTGCTCTCTCCCAAGGCTCACTCCCTTCCCCCACACCCCACCAGCTCTGCCCAGAGCCTGACTTCAGTGAGCTGCAGCCAGGAAGCAGCCATTACCCTGTGACACAAACAGACCTGCGCCTTTCCCCACAAACGCCTCCCCACTTTTCCCGCTGGAGCCAGCAGAGGAATCTAGGAAAACTGAAGCACAGGTGTGGCAACTTCTGACTGCAATGGGATCTTGGAGGCATACCTTCCCAAAGAGAAGCCCACAATCTAGGAAGTCTCCTACTGTGAGAAAACCAAAGAACCAAGAAAAAATATTATAAGACACCGCAATAACACCAGCTAGAAAGTAAAAATATTTCTTTACATCTATCAGAAGGAAAGTCCTCATGTCCAGGAAAAGAAATGCTCCTATAGCAATAAATACTCTTGTGAACAAAGGTACTCAGAAAGAAAATAAAAAATCTCTAGAAAAGGAACTTGATGATATGGAAACATATGAGCTAGATGATACAGAATTCAAGACTGTAATTCTGAAAATACTCAAAGTGATCAAAGAAAATTGCCAGAGTACAGAGAGGGAGCTAAATGATCTGAGAGAGAAAATTAAATCTATTAAAAAGAAGCAAATAAAAATTCTGGAGATAAACAACATAACAAAAGAAATGGAAAATTAAATAGCTAGCATAGGAAACAGAGCTGACCAGATGGAGGAAAGAATTAGTGAAATCAAAGACAGAGATTTGGAAATGTCACGGAAGGAAAAAGAGAGAGACCTAAGAGCTAAAAAGAAAAAGAGAAAGATATCAACAAGAACTCTCTGACTCCATTAGAAAGAATAACAAAAAGTTAATAGGTATTCTGGAGGGAGCAGAGGATGGGATGGTCACAGAGAATTTGCTCAGACAAATAGTAGATGAGAACTTCCCCATTCTATGGGAAGAACTGAAACCTCAAATTCAAGAAGAAAACAGGACCCATAGCCCACCCTGTCCAAGTCACATTATACTGAAGATGTCAAAGGCCAAAGACAAAGAAAGAATCCTCAAGGCAGACAGAAAAAAAGAACACCTATAAAGGAAAGCCTATCAGTCTATCATCAGATTTTTCAACAGAAATGCTACAAGCCAGAAGGGAGTGGAATCAAGTATTCAAAATATTAAAGGAGAAAAATTACAAGTCAAGAATCATCTACCCAACAAAGTTATCCTTTAGATATGAAGGAGGAATAATGAAAGACTTTTTCAGACATACAGAAAATGAAGGAATTCTCCAGCACAAGGCCAGCATTTCAAGAAATACTGAAGGAGGAGATTGGACCTGAAACAAATAGTAAAAATAAATAAGGATAAACTGGAACAACAAAAACATAAAAGGGGAGGAAGCAAAGGTATATATTTCCAAAGAGAATGGAGATGAGAAACATCCTTAAGAAAAGGAACCACTGCATATATAAAACTTTCTTTTACATAAAGTTAATGATAAACACTGAAAAAGAATGTAGAACTGGGACATGTAACATAAAAGAGAGAGAGAGAGAGAGAGAGAGAGAGAGAGAGAGAGAGAGAGAGAGAGAGAAACAGAGATAACAGTCATAAACACCGTCAAACTAAAATAACCAATGGGAATAAAAAATCAAAGCAGCAAAAGAAAAAAAGAGCTACCAGAAAACAAAGGACAAAATAGCTATAGGAAATTCTCATATATCAATCATCACCCTAAATGTAAATGTACTGAAGCCATACTTATATCTGAGGAAGCAGACTTCAGAATGAAAAAGATAATAAGAGACAAAGATGGACACTTCATAATGAAAAAGGGGATAATACAACAAGAAGACATGACACTTATTGATATATGTATGCCCCCAACCAAGAAGCACCAAAATTTACAAAGCAACTACTAACAGATCTAAAAGGAGAAACTGATGAAAACACAGTTACAGTAGGGGACTTAAACATCCACTTGACAGCCATGAACAGATCATCCAAACAGAAAATAAATAAAAAAATATCAGCCTTAAATGATGCATTATAACAATTGGACATAGTTGACATTTATAGGTTACTTCATCCTACAACATATGACTATGCATTCTTTCCTGGTACCTATGGAACATTCTCAAGGATAGATTACATGCTGGGACACAAAACTAGCCTCAGCAAATTTAAGAAGATTGAAGTCATACAGTGTGCATTCTCTGATCACAAAGCTTTGAAATTGAAGATTGACTACAAAAAGAAAGCAGGAAAAACCACATATACATGGAGATTAAACAACATGTTACTAAAAATGACTGGATGAAAGAAGAAATAGAAGAAGAAATTTAAAAAATACATAGAAATGAATGACAATGAAAACAACATACTCAAATTACTGGGAAGCAGCAAAAACAGTAATAAGAGGGAAATTTATGTCACTATAGGCCTATCTCAAGAAACAAGAAGAATAACAAGTAAACAACCTAATATCATATTTAAAAGACCTAGAAAAAGAACAAGAAAACACCCAAAACCAGCAGAAGGAAGGAAATCATAAAAATTAAAGCAGAACTAAATGCAATAAAGCATAGAAAAACAATAGAAAAAAATAACACAACAAAGAGATGATTCTTCAAAATAAATTAATAAAATTGACAAACCCCAGTCTAGGCTCACCAAAGGAAAAAGAGAAAACATAAAAATAATCTGAATTAGAAATGAAAGAGGGGAATTTACAACTGATACCACAGAAATACAAAGGATCATACAAGACTATTATGAAGGTCTATATGCCACCAAATTTTGCAACCTAGAAGAAATGGACAAGTTTTTAGAAACATATAGTCTACCTAGACTGAATCAAGAACCGCATAATCTAAACAAACCAAACAACAGTAAATAAATTGAAACAATCATCTGAAACCTTCCCAAAAGCAAGATTCCAGGATGTGATGGTCTCACTAGTTTTACCAGGCATTCAAAGAGGAACTAACACTTATCCTCCTCAACCTTTTCCAAAAAATTGAAGAAGAGGCAATACTTTCCAACTCATTCTATGAGGCCAACATTACCCTAATACCAGAGCCTGGTAAGGACATCACAAAAAGAGAAATCTATAGACCAATAGCTCTGATAAACACTGATGCAAACATCCTAAACAAAATACTAGCAAATAGATTACAACAATGCATTACAAAGATTATATATCACAATCAAGTGGGATTCATCCCAGGGGTACAAGGATGGTTCAATACATGCAAATCAATCAATGTGATATACCACATAAACAAAATGAAAGATGAAAACAGCATAATTATATCAATTGATACCAAAAAAGTGTTTGACAAGATACAACATCCATTTATGATCAAAACACTTAATAAAATGGGTATAGAAGGAAAGTACCTCAACATAATAAAGGCCATGTATGACAAACTCAGTGAATGTCATACTGAATGGGGAAAAACCAGAACCTTTTCTTCAAAAATCAGGAACAAGACAGGGATGTTCCCTGCCACCACTGCTATTCAACATAGTGCTGGAAGTTCTAGCCAGAGCCATCAGGCAGGAGAAAGAAATAAAAAGCATCCAAATTGGAAATGAAGAAGTTAAACTGTCACTTTTTGCATATGACATGATATTTTATACAGAAAATCCAAAAGATTCCACCAGAAAACTATTACAAATAATAAATAAATACAATAAAGTTGCAGGATACAAAATCAATGTACAAAAATCCACATTATTTTTATATACAAGTAACAAAACTTCAGAAAACGAAATGAGAAAAACAATACCTTCTGTGATCAAAACAAAAAGAATAAAATACTTAGGAATAAACTAAACAAAGAATATGAAGGCCTTATATATGAAAAACTATAGGACACTATTAAAATAAATTGAAGAAGATACAGAGAAATGGAAAGATATTCCAGGTTTATGGAGAGAAAGAATCAACATATTTAAAATGTCCATATTACCCAAAGCAATATACAGGTTTAGTGCAATTCCTATCAAAATTCCACAGATATTTTTTTGAGAGATAGATAAAAAATCATCAGATTCATATGGAACTACAAAAGACCTTGAATCGCCAAAGCAATCCTCTGGTAACAGAATAGCACTGAAGGCATCATGCTCCTCAACTCAGTCTGTACTACAAAGCATCAGTAATCAAACAGCTTGGTATTGGCAGAGAAATAGACATGTAGACCAATGGAACAGAATAGAAAACCCAGAAATAAACCCACAAATATATGGACAGATAATTTTTGAGAAAGGAACAAAAAATATACAATGGGGAAAGAAAGCCTCATCAGTAAATGGTGCTGGGAAAATTGGAAAACTACATGCAAAACAATGAATCTGGATTGTGAACTGTCACAAAGTACCAACATTAACTCAAAGTGGATTAAATACCTCCACATAAGACCAAAACCAATAAACTGTGTTGAAGAAAGCATGGGTACTAAACTTATAGACCTTGGGCTCAGAGAGCACTTTATGAACTTGACCCCAAATGCAAGGGAAGTAAAAGCAAAAATAAATGAATGGGACTATATCAAACTAAAAAGCTTCTGCACAGCAAAGGAAACTATCAACAATGTAAAAAGGAAATCAACTGAATGGGAGAAACTTTTTGCAAACAATGCACCTGATAAGTGGCCAATATCTAGTATATATAAGGAACTCATACAACTCGACAACAAAAAAACAAAAGATTCAATTGGAAAATGGGCTAAAGATGTAAGCAGACACTTCTCCCATGAAGACATACAAACAGCCAACAGATACATGAAAAAATGCGTAACATCACTAACAATTAGGGAAATGAAAATTAAGACCACAAAGAGATATCACCTTGTACCTGTTAGAATGGCTATAATCAACAAACCAAGGAATAATAAGTGCTGGAGAGGCTGTGGACAAAATGGAACCCTCATACATTGCTGATGGGAATGTAAATTGGTACAATCACTATAGAAGTCAGTATAGAGATTCCTCAAAAATTTACGAATGAAATTGCCATATGACCCAGCAATCCTCTTCTGGGTATCTACCCAAAAAACTCGAAAGCCTTTATTCGCAAAGATATATGTACCCCAATGTTCATGGCAGCACTGTTCACAGTGGCTGAGTTGTAGAAACAACCAAAGTGTCCCTAGATAGATGACTGGATAAAGAAGTTGTGGTACATTTACACAATAGAATACTACTCAGCGACCAGAAAAGATGAAATACAGCCATTTGTGACAACATGGATGGACCTTGAAAACATCTTAATAAGCAAAATAAGTCAGACTGAAAGAATCAAGGAATATATGACCTCACTTATAGGTGGAATAACAAAGTAACAAAGAAACAAAGATTCATGGACACAGTCAATAGTGTGGTTACCTGAGGGTAAAGATGGGGGAGATAAAGGGGGAAGTAGGGAGGGGACATCAAATATATGGTGATGGAAGGAAAGCTGATTCTGGGTGGTGAGCACATAATGCAATGCATAGACAACATAATGTAGAATTGTACACCTGGAAACTATGTAATTGTTACCAACAAATGTCACCCCAATAAATGTATCAATTAAAAAAAAAGAAAGAAAAGGAAAAATAAAATAAAACAAACAAGAAAAAAAATAAAAGACAAACAAACAAACAAACAAAACCCAGTAAGTTTCTTGAGAGCCCAGTGGGTTTTTCACTAGTATCTCATTTTTCACTGTGTGGGGGGAGTGGCAGCACTGGACTCTCCTCAGGGAGCCGCAAGGAGCTTCTCCTGGCTGGGATAACAAAAAGAAAAACTTTCCGTGCTAGTTGGATAAGGCTGAGTGCCCCATTGGGTGGTAAGTGCAAAGCCCAGTGGGTAAAAATTCTTCAGAGTTCCCCAATCTTTGCCAGCCAGCTGGAAGGTTTTGCGTCTCTGCCTGTCACTCAGAAATCTGTAAAACAGGTTTTGCAGCTAGGAGGGTGGGGGCTCGGCAGCCCTGCGCCCCCTGGGAAATGTAGTTAAAGCTGTGTTGGGAGGGGGCTTCAATGAGCAGTAATCATGCGCTGATTATGTTAGACCAATGCAGTCTCAGAATTGGCCAATTTGGGGAGGGTTTAACATAGAAAAAATGGCGTCCGCCTGTGGGCTACTCGAGTAGGCAAACTGCAACCCTTTCCCGAAACCCCACAGCTAATCCTCTCTCCATACTTTTCTGGTGCCTCCAGAGATGCTGGCCCTGCACTGAACACCCGGTGAGTGTGAGAATCAGTTGGGCTTGTGTGCACGCTCCTCAGGAAAGCGTCTGGATTTCCAGCCAACTTCTGCCCCACTGATATAGACACAATTCTCTCCGATTGTCCTTGCCAGCCGTGAGAAGATTTTTTCTCTCCTGCAAGGTCCCCACGGGCTGAAAAGCCCAGTGGAGGGCTAGCACCCCCCACGTTTCCGTGGGAGCCTCCGCCCCTGAGGTGACCCACTGGAATTCTTTTGCTTTCTGCAGTGTTGGGGTCACCCTGTTTCACGCCTCCGGTTGTCCATCGAGTCATGGGGAGGCCTTCCTTGTATCCCTAGCTGTCAGGATTCTGTTTAGTTAGCTTTCCAGTGCTCCAAGATTGACTATTCCCCTGTCTATCTGCAAAATGATGTGATCCGGGAGGATGCAGACACAACATCCACCTAATCTGCCATCTTCCCCTACTCCCTCTCAAAATGATTTTTGAAAAGATTATAATGGGGGAATTCCATTATATGGTGACGGAAAAACAAACAAACAAACAAAAACGACTCTGGGTGGTGGGCTCATGATGTAACGCATAGTGTAATGGAGAATTGTACACCTTGAAACTATGTAATTTTACTAACCAATGTCACCACAATAAATTTAATAATAAAATTAAAAAAAATATGATAATGTGGAAACCACAGAGATACTTCTGTGGTTACAAGGGAAAGGAGAAATAAAGGTAATATAGAATGAGTAAAATCCTGTTTTTCCCTTTTTCATTAATAGTTCCGCTTGTCTCTGTTTTCAGGACTTTTGGCTTAACTGGATCTCAAAATGATCTCCTCCCTGCCATGTCCTACTGCAGAATTGAATCAGTTAGTCTCTGGACTATTGTCATTTCAACAGCTAACATCTGTACAGCACTTACTACAAGCTAACTGTATGCTAAAGCATGTATCAGCTTCTTTTAACCTTTATATCAGTATTTTAAAGTTGATTGTACCAATTGGGACAACTGAATACCTAATATTCATTTTCCCCTCTTCTTGTTTGCCAGTAGAACCCCATTTAGTCACTTGGAGAGGAAGGCATTCCTAATCCCATTTTCAGATTAAAAAACTGAAAGACTAAGTAACTTGCTAAATTTGTACAATCATTCAGTGGTGATATAGAGATTTGAACTCATATATTTTGACTCTAAAATCCAGAGCCTACTCTCTGAGACATGATTCTATGTCACATCCCATTGTGTTAGGTCGATAGTTCTACTTAGGAAGTTTTCAGAAAACATGGGCTTGATCTTGAACCTCCCTCTGATTTCTCCTTCTCAGAGATGCCAGCATGACACAGTAGGTTCTCTGTTAACCGGAACTCAAGCAACCAGTACTCAAGCAATTTTTGCCAGTTGCTTCAGATTTTACCAGTTGCTTGACGGTGCCAGTTACTTGAGTCCAGTTAACAGAGAGTCTGCTTGCATTTATCCAGCATCTACCAATCCTCATGGGCATGGGTTTTCTGAGAGTCTACTGTATATCTAATACCAGATTTCGCCATCTCACTTTCTTGCTTAACATCTTCAACAATATATTTTATTCTATAGCAGGGATGTAACCTCAACTATTTTCCGAACCATACTGTATAGGTAACATAACTGGTAGAGGTAAGTAGATCATAAGAAAATCAGTTGGGCTGATGTATTAGTTATCTAGCGCTGTGTAACAAATTGCTCCCCTGCCCCCTCCCCAAATTAGTAGCTTAAACCAACAGACCCCATTTCTTACACAGTCTCTGAGAGGATTCTGATATCAGCTTAGTACAGTGACTCTGGCTCAAATCTTTCATGATGTTGCAGTCAAATGTTGGTTCAAATTTCTAGGTATAAAACAAATTGTGGGGATGTAAAGTGCAGCCTAATGAATACAGTCAATAATATTGTGATAGCATGGCATGGCGTCAGATGGTTGCTTGACTTATGGTGATCATTTCTTTAGGTGCATAAACGTATAAATATGGTGTACACCTGAAGCTAATGTAATAGTGTATGTTAAGTATATTTTAATAAAACTCTTTAAAAAAAAGATGTTGATATGGACTTCAGTCATTTGTTTGCCTATTATTTTAGGTATAGTGTGCTTGTTCCTGATTGCAATTCTCTGCTGTTCCCTAATAAACCTATTTTGTGCTGGTTAAAAATAACTGGCTGTTTCATTTTTAAGGTCAGTGTGTAGCTATGGGACAAAATGGTGATATTTACCTTCTGCCAATTGTTGCTATGGAAGAACATGAGTCCTGTGTTGCTAGAATTTTTCATCTCTCAAAGTCAGTAATATAAATTTCTAAATTTAATCTCATGATAGCATATATAGGCTCAGAATTTTAAGAAATCTTGTGTGGGTCAAACAAAATGCAAATGCAATACCAATGTAGCCTTCCTGTGAGCTGCCAATTTGCCACCTCTCTAGCCCATAGCATAGTAGGTATGTGTAGGTCTAGTTCTAATCTATGTGACTGTCTGTAATGATATTTTCAGTAGAATTCTGAAGAGAAGTCCAGGCTTCACCAGAATGTGTGCCCTGATAATTTAATAGTCTGTATGGATGAAGATGAGGAGAGTGATGACAGTGGTTCCTAGTTTGACATATATGGTCATATAATTTACTGTCCAAACTGGGAGTAAAACGGGGTGCTATAATAATTACACTAATATATATATAACCATAAATTGGGACTGATTCAGACAAAACAGGATGTATGATCATTACCCATGTAGCCCTTCATGAAATCACTCTACTCATCCCTCACTGTTAATCCCTATGCATTAGGTCCACACCAGAGCACTCATTATTTTCAGAGCGCACATGCACTTCTAACCCCACTTGTGCATACTCCCATCCTCTGTTAATACTATTTTCTCCTTGTTCCCACTTCCTATTTCTTCTTGGATTTCACCTTCTTCAAGTCCTAGCAGAAGTCTCATTTTTGATTCCTGTTGCTTTCACCTCCTCCCCTCCTTTCCATGTTAATTGCTTTTTCAACAGGGTTTTGTAGCACTTTATACATATCTCTAATGCAGAATTTATCATAGCAACCCACATAAGGGACCACATATTACTTATTTAGGACCCTTCTATCTACCTCAGTGTCTGACACAAAGTAGGTACTTGACCATTTATTGAAATTTTATTTTGACTCTCACCTCTACTCTTTCATTAACACATTCTGTAGGAGATGATAAGGAATGGTAAAAATTTCAGGGAGGCAATAAGAAGGAGGTAGTGTACAAACACAGGAACTCCACAAACTGCATAGTTGCTTCTTGAATACCTATTAGCCTAAATATGTAGTGCTCAAAGTTATTTAAGTTCTTCTCTTTCAAGTGAACAGAAGCTGTTTTCATTGAGAATGAGCTTCTATCTTGATAGTAAGAATGAGTACTATCCATCATCCTGTGGAGACTAAGAGTACTTGGTGTTTGTATGTACTTTATAAAAGATATCCCCCTGAGAAGTTCATAACTAAGCAATGAAAATCATCCCTAGGGTACATAGGACATCTAGGAGGATTTTTCTCTCTCTCATGTATGTATCTAATATTTACTAATACTCATATGCATTGTCTAGAAACTCATGAGTTATGTTCTCTATGAACTCTCATGAATGAAATTAAACTACAAGGTGTTAAAGTCCTGTGGGACTGAGATGTGTTTTTGTTGGAGGCGAGTAGTTAATGGAAGGACACAAGTAAATCCAATAAATTGTTATTAATTTTAATCCTAAATTTGAGATGAGTTAGAGTAAACAATAATCACATGATGCCTTTTGTTTTTGTTGTTGTTGGATTTTCATTTGGTCTCTTTCTAAATTAGAAGACGCATAAAACTTGAACCCAGTTTTGTCTCTGGTACTTCTTGGCAGTATGATTTTAAGTAGGTCATAACTTTTCTCTGAACCATCTTCCTACTTCAGATGAGTCTTTTAATAATACTGATTTTGCAAGGTTAAATGAAATAAAGTATGTGAAAGGGCTTTGTAGACTAGAGTGAAGTCTGCCAATGATCAAATAATTTTAGACTGATTTGCAGGCAGTGGTGATGGGGAGAGAGTGGGAGGGAGGAACAGAACAGAGAGCCATATTTAAGCTGCCCCAGGCCTGCTCTGACTGAAACCCTGGTTTATTCTATGATAGCAAAGTTAATAATACTACCCAATAAAACAAGAGTATTTAAAAATTAGTCTGGGACAAAGTTGGGTTTGCCAGGGAAGGTTGGTCCTGTCATTACATGCTTTAAATCTGTGGTTGGCAGTCACTTTGTTACTCTGTTATTGCCTGCTTTGGAAAGGGCGAGCGAGCCTAAAGTAGAACTCTCTTCTGTTTAAGCCATTTCTGCTGAGTGCCGTCGCGTTGATTATAGTTCTTACATTCTGCTACTGGCTGTTTCATTCTTGACTCATGCCCAGACTCATAAATATGCTGCAGAAAACAAAGAAGTTTTAAAAGTTGCCTATCTCTTAATCTTGGGCCTTAATGTGTCCTGTGTAATAGCCATGACATAGAATCTTTCCTGCCTTGTTGTTCCCAACCTCTGCAGCAGAGAAAACCTTGACAGGCTCTCTTCATATCTATCAAAAGAGAGGCTGACAAATACAGGAGAATTGCTCTCCAGTTGTGTGACCTTGGGTGGTTTCTTCTACTACAGAAAGAGATAATAATAACGAATGTGGAGGCTGTTCTGAGCATGAGTAATAATGTAATGAAAAGCACCTGGTACTTGTCAAATATCCAATTAACATAAGTGCTGTAATTATTGTTAACAACATTAAAAGCATTCAAAGCAAAACAGCATTTGAAATGAGCCTTGGAAAGATTAATTTATAAAGTACTTAATAGTCAGTAGGTTCTCCAACAATATTTTCTATGTACCAAGTTAGAAGAAAGTCCTTGCCCTGGAGGGCGAGACAAATGTCAGCACACAAAAATCTAAATCACCATGAAATGGATGGAAGACATTTCAGTATATCGAAATACTATTAAACAAGACAATCCAAGATGGACTAAGTGTACCCATAGTGGTGGGTTGTTTGTTTGTTGAGTAATTGTCTGGGTGTCACTCTATAATATATTGAAAACAGTGTTACTTGATATTATGTCATGACAATGAGATTGCTAGCTTTGCATGCTAGCTAGTTTTTAGATCAGAAGACTTCAAATGTAGAGTCAAGCTCTCTTTAGGGCTGGCCTAATATATACTATCCCTGGTCACTTACCAGAGCTAGACTTTATTTTTGAAGTTTCATTTGTTAAAAGCCTTAATCCTTATTTAAATGGTAATATCCTTGCTGTCATCAATCACTGTCACATTTATGAGTGAGTGGGATCTGTTTGAAGATTTAGTTTTACTGGAGGAGAAAGCTCTTAGGGAAGCTGGGTGGAAAGCTGCTCTTAAAGGGAAGAAGAGAGAGAGAGATGTATGGAGGGTGGGGGTGGGGAGGGGCAGCTATTCGACGAAGACTGTCCTCTCTTGAGAAGCCAACTGGGCCACCTTGTATCCTTAATCCAGCTTTATCTTCTATGTCCTATCTGTACACTGCACTGGTGTTACTTAGAGAAATGGAACAAATTTTCCCCCTTATTCTTCTATTTGTTCTAGTAACCAGGAAGAATAGGTCAGGTGTTAATCTACTATCAAGAAAGTTCTCAGGAGTGGTAAGAAACTGCACTTCTGATTGTTTGTCAGGCATTTTGATGTTGAAAATGATATCTAGGGTTTCAAAAATATTAAGTGAAACAATAAAAAATAATATATTTTTTAATAGCCTAAGGTAGATAATATAGTTCCTCTGGTGGGAAAATTATGTGATATACAATCATTCTTCTTGAAGATTTTTTATTTTTTAAAGAAGCAGGAACTAATGAAGACTGAAATTGAGAAAAAAAGGTGTTGTTGAATAATATATGATATTGAGGTTTCATAGGCTGTTATGAATGGTTCAGAGCTATAGGTAAAGTGAAATTAGATTTACTGTTAATTTTTATTAATGATGGTCTGAAATTATTCTGTGTATTTGTTTACTAGTTTATTGCCAGTCTTCCCACTGTGAATAGAATGGAAACCCAATTAGGGAGTGCAGCACCACTTCCCTGTTTTCCATTATGTTTCCTGCTACCACCACTTCCCTGTTTTCCATTATGTCTCCTGCTACCCTGTACAACAACAGGCATACTTGTATATTTGTGGAATGACAAATAGATAATCCAGCCTCATCTACTGGGTTAAAAGTACTCTTTCCCTAAATTCATTTTATTTTAAGTACTAAAATGAGGTACCTGAGAATTGTTTAAAAACAAAACAAAACTCAATCCTGACCTGAAGTCATGTATATGATAACTACAAATACGTTCTTCACAAGATACACATTAGTATGGCTCTATATTTTCAACATCTGTCATTTTAAAATAAATTATTCAACATTATTAGATTACTTATAAATAACATCAATCAATTAGCACTGCAGGACTGAGTCTTGACCTTGTTTAGAGGTTAGATTGGTAAAGCTTTAACTCTTCATATTTTCCAGAAAAGGTTAAAGTGATTGGGATCTCACCAGAGTCTCTTATTTTGGCCTCCATTGAAGATTTAATTAATGAGCACATTATCTGGGCTGTGGGACATAGGTAGGGGTAAGAGTTTGAACAAGGAGCATGGTTCAGAAGCACCCGGTCCCCCACCAGTAGAGGAATGAAATCTGGCACATCCTATTGTTTTATTGCAATGAACCAAAGACTACAGCACTGATTGTTAGACCTGTTTTTATATAGAAGTCTCTGCTGGGCTTTTACATATTGAAATGAATCACTGTTGCCTAAGTCAATTTTGCTCTTCCTGTACTTGATGTATTTCATCAACATTGGGAGGTATTAAGAAGCACCGTTTGATCTCTTGTATTTATTGTCACACATTTCTCCTTTGGATATTCTACAAACCTATAAAAATGTTTAAAGACATTAAAGGACAATGCATTGCCAAGGCAGTTGCTTCTATAGATAGGTGCCTCTTAAAGTTTAGTAAGACAAATGATTTACTTTTTTCTTTCTTAATCTCTAGATTAGGCTGCCAGTTTGTTCTGGTTTTCCAGGGACTTTCCTGGTTTGAAAATGGAATGTCTTGCATCCTTAGGAGCCTTTCAATCCTGAGCAAACTGAGAAGGTAGGTCACCATAGCCCTAGTTATGTTTTTGAGAGAATCTAACCAGGATTTTTTGAAATCAGAGCATGCATTTGATTCCGAGTCTAGCGTTGTATTTTAAATGATAATAAACCCCACCATGGCGAATACACATGTGAATAGCAGTAAGAGCAAACGTGTTTTAAGGAACTGCCTTGTGCAGAGTTCTTTGACTCTGGAACTAGTCTGAAATTCAACATTTGTGCCTTGTGCCTTTTTGGTCCCAGGAATGAAGTTTCAAGTTATTCAGAAGCATTTGAAATTATAGAGAACTGTGGAGAATTTCACCAAACTAATCAAATTATACATGGCTTCAAGATTGATTCCAAAAGGGCCGCTAATAATAGTGTCCATATCAAAGGTAGCAGTAATGCCTTTGATGGAATGAATCATTGCTGCAAAACAATCTTATATGAGAACCAGCTTTCCTCTTCATGCAAATGGGATTGATCTGTGTGTTGGAAAATGTTCTTGTTGTTCCTTCTGCTATGCTGGTGACGTGAATGCTGAGGGAGGAACATGCTGGAAGCCGCGGGTGTCAGGGATTAAGGACACTGTGTCCATGATTTGAGCACCGCACTCCTCTGTTGTCCTTGTGAATTCCTTGAACCTCTGAGCTTGTCAGTCTGCATTTCCAATCCCTTTTTCATGATTGACACTTAACTGATGCCTGAGGAGTTGAAGTAGCATGGCATAGCAGAAAGAGCACGGTTCAGGGTCATATAGAATGGCTTCAACTCCTGGCTCTGCCCAGTACAAAGTATAAAACGTAGGCAAGTCTATTGACTTCTTTAAGTGTCATGTATCATCTACTAAATAGGTTGAATGATTCTCCTTATAATTGTTATGAGGACAAAATAGAATAATATACATGAAAGTGCTTAGTATGTACTGAAATTATACTAAAGAGGACAAACAAATGTACGTACTGTGATGATGTGTAGACTATCTTTGGATACACACATGCCAAAGGTGGTCTTCAAAGGCTGCTGGTTTCGTAAATGTTGGGTATGAGGTAAGAAAGCACTTTGCATTAAGAATCAGAGCAATGGGGAAGCCGGGATGGCTCAGTGGGTTAAGCGCTCACTTTGCAGCACCGGGGATCGGGATCAAGTCCCGGCCCCGGCCCCAGCCCCGGCCTGTGTGGAACCATATACTGAACTGGGAGCTCCCCCAGTTCAGTTCTCTCTCTGTCTCTGTCTCTGTATCGCTCTCTCTCTGTCAAAAATAAATAACTAAATAAAAATAAAAAAAATAAAAAAAAAAAAAGAATAAAGAATCAGAGCAAAAGGGATCTACCCTGGGCTCTACCCTTAACCACTCTTGTGCTTTTATTTCTACTGAGATGAAGTGTGAAAATAGTGTCAAATGATTTTTAGAATCTCTTACACTTCTAAAATTTCATGAATCTGTGAAGCCTGAAATATGTGAATCTGAGGTATGTCTGTGTTCTAGAGAAATTATTGTACCATGCATCACATTATATTCTACAGAAGATACTATCCCACATCTTTGAATTCTGCCTCAGGAAGAGTGGTCCCTTGCAGCCCTATATACAATTCAACATGAGCTTAAACATCCTTTTCCTACTCCCCAGCCATAGCCTTTTTCACTAGGAATGGAAACCTATTATGGGTCGGCCTAGATTCTCTTTGGACACTTGGGATTAGACTATGAAAAGTCTAGTTAATACACAGTGACACTGGACCTAGAAGATACTTAGAGGCTGAGGGTACCATTTGGTGGAGACTATGATGGGTCATGTGAAAGCAGAGTGAAAGAAAGCAATAAGGAAGTAGATTTCAGAGAGAGAAGGAGAATGGGAGAGGGAGATGGAGGGGGGAGGGAGAGATGAAGATAGAGATGCAGATAGAGATAGATGATAGATAGATAGATAGATAGATATAGAGAACAAGAAGAGGGAAAGATGGAGAAAGTAACTTTGGTCATTCACTGGCCTTGTTATTCTTTCTACATTTGAGTTTTGTGAAATTTACCAGTATAGTTGACTGTTAAACAATGTGGAAGCTAGGGGCACTGACCCCCTGTGAAGTTCAAAGACATATGGTAACATAGACTGGGAATTCTCTAATGGCAGGGATTTTGTTTTATTCCCTTTTGAAATAAGCATTTGGCCCAGCATTCTGCACAAAGTAGGTGCTCAGTGAATTTATACTAAAATAACATGAAAATCATATATTTGCATATAAATCATGCCATTGATGGCATTTATATTACTATCAAAAGGGTTAATTTTTTTTTTTAATTTATTTTTCTTTTTTTGACAGAGAGACAGAGAGATACAGAGACAGAGAGAGAACTGAACTGGGTGAGCTCCCAGTTCAGCACATGGTTCCGCATGGGCCGGGGCTGGGACTCGATCCTCGGTCCCCGGCGCTGCAAAGTGAGCGCTTAACCCACTGAGCCATCCCGGCTTCCCCAAAAGGGTTAATTTTAATAGATGAATGTTTCAGGAAGCATTTCCCTGGATCTTCCCAACTGGGCAAGAAGCTTTAGGAAGCTTTATTGAACTCTGTCTTCACTGTTTTAGGACCTATTTAGGATCTAGCTCACTGTAGCTTTATTTTAAAATGTCTGTTGAGCTTAATAGCCCAGGGTTGCTTTACGTACTATGGAGATATAAAGAGAGATATAATGTATAGTTGCTTTACATAAACAGCTTGCAGCATAGTTGGGAAAATACAAGAAAGAAAGAGAGAAAGAAAGAGAGAGAAAGAGAGAAAAAGGAAGAAAGAAAGAAAGAAAGAAAGAAAGAGAAAGAAAAAGGAAGAAGAAGAAGAGAAGAGAAAAAAAAAGAAAAGAAGGAAAGAAAGAAACCAAACATGATGATTTGCAGTAGATTTCAGATAGCTGGGAGAATGGAGGGTCAACAAGGTTCAACACATTTAAAGAAGGTTTGTGGAATAACAGGAGGTTGAGTTACTCCTTGAGAATGGGGTAGGGTTTGGTAAGGCAGATGATATGAGGAGGAGGAGGACAAAAGTCTAAGCAAAGGCATGGGGGCAGTAATGGAGTTGTGCAGCACCACATACTTACAACTTAACAATTTGCATTCAGAAATTTGAGACAGAATGTCCAAGGATTGGGGGACACAGAGGGGTATGTCTAAGAAGGCTGCCTCTGGAATTGAACTTTCTGGATTCAAATCCTAGTCTCATACCCACCTGTCCCCTTACTGACTTTGTGATATTGCGAATTTACTTACCTTTCTGTGCCTCATCTTCCTCGGCTGTAAAATTGGGATAATAGTACCGGTAGTATCCACTTCATAGGGGTATTGTGAGGATTATATGGTATACTATTTGTAAAATTCTTAGCAGTGTTTGGTACTTAGTGAGCTCTTCTTCAGTGTTAGCCGTTATCTGTTGTAATAGATATCTGTTGGTAAGATCCAACTGAAAGGACTGACTACCCTGTTAATTTTGAACTTCATTTAAATAGCAAATCTCTTGGTCATTTAGGGAGCCAGCTGAGTTGCTACTGAATTTTTTGAGCACTGGTAGGAATTGGTTTAGGGTATGAAAGAACATTCAGTGGATTTGTAGAACCCAGTGGAAGGTCTTGAGAGCTAGGAGGAATCTGAACTTGGTGAATAACTGCTAGGGTATGGTTGTTTTTCCTGAGCAGGTAAGTGATATGATTAAAGTGAAAGAGAAAGAGATGGGGATAAGCAGTCCAACAAGAACCCACAAGGGGACTATTGCAATTATTCAGATATGAGGTGACAAAGGCCAGGGATAGGGCTGTGGCTGAGAGATGGAAATGTGGTGGGAAATCAGAGACTTCAAAGAAATGGTGTCTACTTCTCACCATCTCTACTGCTGCCTCCTTGGTCCAGACAACTATCATCTATTGCTTGGATTATTGCAACCTCCTCATAGCGTCTCTCTGCTTCAAGCCTTCCCTCCTGCAGTTTTATCTCAACACAGTCACTCCTTTGTGCACACTGTGCAGCAGCTAACACCTCACTCAGAGGCCAAGCTGAATGCCTCACCCAGATGGACAAGGGCTGCACTGTTGGGTTCCCCTTACCTCTGGTTTCATCCCCTACTGCGTGCCTACTTCTCCCTTCCATTCCATGGAGCTTCATCCTTGCTGTTCTTCATATATATATCAGAACTGCTCCTGCCTCAGGGAACTGGCTTGTGCTTGATTTTTCCCCTAAATACCTGAGGAGCTATTTTCATCACCTCCTCTAGGTCTCTGCTCAAATGTCAACTTGTTAGTGACATCTTTCTTGACAACCTTTCTAAAAATAGTAACCCTTCTTTACCTTGGTACTCCCTGTCCCCCTTACCCTGCCTGGCTTTTCCTCGCCTTATCACCACCTGACATGATTTTTTTACTTGTTCATTGCCTAATTTCTCCAGTAGGATGTTAGCTCTAGGATGATAGATGTCTTTGATTGTCTTGCTCACTGATGCATCCACACAACCAAAAGAGTACTTGGCATATAGTATGTGCTCAATAAATATGTTTTGAATGAATGTGTGAATAAAAGCAATTAGATTTGTTATATCAGGCACAGTGCTGGGTGTCTCTTCAGAAGCTGCCTCATTTACTCGTTGCAACGATCCTATCATAATGTATTGTTCTCATCATCTTTCAAATGATGATATTGAGGCACAGAGACAGGAAGTGATTAAGAGGATAGAGCTGGTAAATGACACAATCAAGAATTGTGTTAATTCCTCTGACCTTTGTGGCAGTGTGGTTAAGATAAAATGGGGAGGGAGGTATCAACACGGCCCAAGGCTTCTAGCCTCACAACAGTGGAAGAGCCTTGGAACCACCCATAGAAATAGGAATGCTGAAAAAGAAGGTCAGTGTTTTGGAAAAAAAGTAGTGAAGAGGGAAAATGTTGGGTCAAGCAAATACTCAGAGGAAAATCTTGCTCTTAATTAGGGTGACTAAATATATTGTTTGAGACCCTTTTGAGAGTAAAAGTGGGCACTGTTCATTATTAAGCTAAAAGAACAGGCATCAATTGGGACTGTCCAAGCACAAAAAGATGAGTGGTCACTTTGGATTTAGGGGATTGTAAAGTTGGAGAGACATCATAGCTAGAGACTTGGGTGTTCCCCTATAAGAGGGACACAGGGCAAGCTATGAGAATGGGGTGAATCAGGGAAGAAGAGAATGTTACAACTAGCTTCAAGACCCTCCCATAGACAAGAGTAGGAGGAGAAAGAGATGTCTGTGAAAGATGGAGAAGGAGAAGGAAGAGGAGGCACAGAGGTCAGGAGGAGCAGTGGATGGGAAGGATGGGAAGTGGGCGGAGGCCACATTTTCCAGGGCAGCTTAAAAGTAGGTCAGCAGAAACTTGGCAGCAAAAATGAGATTCGAGAATCACTTGCTTTCTGATTTTGTAACAAAATAATTTATCTCAAAAAAGTGCTAAAAGGCATTTAATTAAAGTAGATAAAAATTAATTTTGATTTGAGTACTTTTTTCTGCTACTGCCCTCATTATATTTTGAGATGCTTTGGGATGCTTTCAAAGATGGGATCAAGAATGAAGTTCTCTGTTCCAGCCTGAAGTTTTCTTGTGCCTCTGCATGGCCTGAGTCACTAAAATGTCCTATATTTAGAGTGACATTGACACAGATAAAATCTGGGCCCCAGATGGAAAATACTGTATTTTTCGGCGTATAAGACAACCGGGCGTATAAGACGACCCCCTAATTTTACAGTTAAAACATAGGTTTAGGCCTATATTTGCTGTATAAGACTACAGCCTCGGAAGTGGGGGGTAGTCTTATACAGCGAATATAGGCCTAAATCTATGTTTTAACTGTAAAATTAGGGGGTCGTCTTATATGCCTGGTCGTCTTATACGCCGGAAAATACGGTACACAAGCAAAAGGGGGTACTTTTGTGATTTTTTGGGGGGGTCTAGATGGTTAAAAATTGAGTTTCTAGGTGAGTGTAGAGAATGTTGCCCGAAATCCGTTTTTTTTTTCCGTAAACTAGAAGTTTTGATAACTTCACTATTACCATAGTTTAAGCAGCTATTTTCTGTAGTGGTGGGGAGAGGAGGGGGAGTCAGAAAACAAACAACATCCTAGTTCAAAATATATTGAAATTATAACATTGACAAAAACGCTGGTGAAGTACACCTAACAATTGAGTCATTTATTTACTGGTGGTCTGTCACATGAAGGCAAGAAGCGAAAGCTAGTTTACAAGGCAAAACATTTTTGCTTAATTAGACAGTTCACATGGCTCTAGCCAGAAAGGGCCTTTTCTAGGTAAGCAGTATGTGTGAATAGCATATGGTTTAGAGCTGTCAGTTTATCAGATGGTACAGTCATGTGACCAGGGCCTTGGAAACAGAATCTATCCCTTGCATTGTGTGTAAACAAGTATTAATAGTTGTGTGAAATAACAGCTTCAATATGGTACACTGCAGGCCTTCCCCATAGTTTCTTTTTATCGCAGCAAAAGTGTGACTGGGCCGAGCTCATCATGGTACATAACTCCTAGAAACCAAAAGGAATAAAATCTTGCAAGATTCCAAAAAGAACGAAATCTGTTAACAGTGAGCCAAAGCGCACTGGCATGCATCACAGAAATCAAATAGATGTGGAGGACTCCTGTAATTGGAGAAAATGTGTGACTCTAGGCTACCCCTGCATAAAATGCTAATATCAGTACCTCAATACTGGTTTTCACAGAGGTAGTTCATCTGTAGCTAGTTTTCATGTCGTATCTGATAAATGAGTATAGCCAAGGCTGACCTTGAGCAGAATGAGAGAGCAGGAGTCTGTTTTACTTCACCACACCCTTCTGCCTTTATCAACCACACCCTAAAGACTGATTTGAGTCCCTTAAAGAGCTATATGGAAGTTTTTACATTCTAAAGATTAATTGGAGGCTTATGGTACAACACTAATGGTGTTCAACCCCCCCCACCACACACACACCCCATTTCTGTTTAACACCTTCCTCCCTCCTTATCTCCTTTTGTTCCAGTATCTTTAATTTCCAGGACTTTTCTTTTTCTTTTTTTGACTATTTTTCTGGTCCCCTCTGGAGATATTAAACTGGGGAGGTGAAGAGGTGAGGAGAGATAGATGATAAACAGATGGATAGATAGATAGATAGATACATAGATACAGGAGAAGGGTTATCTGTTATTTAGAGATTGTAAATCTGTAATGTTTGTTGATCCCCAGGGTTTCTTTATATTGTTAGTGTTTGTTTGCATCTCATAGGGCTGTTGGAAGGACTAAATGTGGAGTATTATCCCAGTGCCTGGCTCACAGCAAGGTATTAATAAATACTAGTTGTTATTAGTGTTAAGTTTGCCTTTGGAATAAATATCTTTAGATCTAGTGCAATCCATTTCTGTGGGGGTTTCTTCAATTCATTTTAAAAGTTTCTTTTTATGAAATTCTTTCAGGTTAACTGTAGGTATAGGTACACACACACACACACACACACACACACACACACTTCTCCCTTCTTTTCAAAGAAGGATCACAATGCAGAGAAAAGTCAATGCCTCACCCTGGTCTAGTAAAAGGGATTTCAAAAAATTTTTGACTTGTATGATATCCATATAGAAAAAAATAGTATTTTCAATAAATAATACTTGTCTTCACTACTTGCATTATTCTGTTTTGCTCTGTTCCATTCTTTCATTTAAAAATGTGATTGTTACATACTAAACTAATTGTATGACCCATAATGGGTCAATTACCTGCCATTAGAAAAATTGTAGTCAAGTAAATATACATGGAACTTAGCTAGACCTCATCAGCTCTATGACCTCCCTCTGGCATCCCACCCCTCAGATTTGTCGTATTTGTCCAGATTTGTTGTATTTTCAGTTCTTCCAGTTAATCATTTTTGTCTTCCAAATTAAGAAATAGCAAATTGTAAGTGCCTGTTGTATCTTCTTTTCTTTATCTCCCATCTCTTTCTTTCTTTTTCTCTCCTTCCTACCCCTTAGCAAGAAAGTAATTTTTATTGCTTACCGAATAATAATAATAATGATAATAATAACAACAACAACAATGCTAGCAACAGTCACAATAACAATGATAGCTAACACTCACTTTATGCCTGCTTAGTGCTGGATATGCATGTAGACACTACAAATTTTACCTTGTCTAATACTCCTAGCCACCCTGTGTAGTAGATGAATCTTATAATTACCATAAAGGAAGCATTACCTACTCCTTTTTTCCACATCTAGTCAGAATCAGGAAGACTTGCATATTATAGAATCTGGGCTAAATAACTAAATAGAAAATGGTGATAATATTATACAACAAACAATTGGCTTTCATAAATCCTTATCTGGAAACAATAGCTAAAGATAATCATCACAAACCTAGGATCAGAGCCTTGGTGTGTGGTGACTGAAATTACTCTTGATAGGTTACAAATTTTAGAAGGGAATGTACAATAAAAATGTAGTGTCATGTCAATGTTCACCCAGAGAAAATTCCTGTAGCATTTGTTGTTTGATCATTGTTTTAATGTTGTTTAGTAATTAATTTTTAATAATTTAACACACAATAGTTTTTCTCTGATTATAAAAGTAATATGTTCACTGTTAAAATTCTGGAACAATACAGTCAAATGTAAAACTAAAAATAAAAGTGATCCCAAATCCCATCACCCCAAAACAGAAGCTATTCATATCTTGGCATAGTGTGAGCATGTTTAGCCTACATATTGTTTTTAAAAATTTATTTTTTTATTGTTTTTTGACAGAGAGAGAGAGAGATTCAGAGATACAGAGATACAGAGACAGAGAGAAGGGGAAAGGCCCAGAGCAGTCTTCATAGTTGCACAACATTGGTTTTTCCACATAGTTTCATTCCACAGGTGGGCGCGGGGCTGCACAGAGCAGTAACTGGGCCGGGGTCTTACACTGGTGAGAACTGAACTGGGGACACTCCCCAGTTCAGCATATGGGTCCACATAGGCCGGGGCTGGGATTTGATCCTTGCTCTCCAGGGCTGCAAAGTGAGCACTTAACCCACTGAGCCATCCCGGCTTCCCCTACATATTGTTTTTAAATGTTTTTCATATAAAAACCTCCATCCCTAGCATCTTTTGAAAAACTATCAGCATCTGACAACGCTGGGCCCACATCTTGCAGGGCAGCTGCTGATGGGAGCACGGAAGCAGCTGCCCCTGGTAGGCAGGGAAGGGCATATACCGGTATGTTTTGTCTACTGGCCCTCAATGCTTCTGCTTTTGTTGTTGGTTTTTACACTTGGTCAGCTTTATTCACTTGTTATTTTCAGGCCCTGGGGTGGATTTGAGTTTTCTCTCTTTTAGTTAAAAAAAAAATTCGAATCCAATATTTCAGGTCCAAAGCTATACTTTTTGTAGGTGGTGGTAACAAAGGGTGGGGGTCTCCCTGAGGTCTTGCTGGGGAAGGTGAGGGCAGAGTTCTTTTAATTCTGGCTTCTGCTCTTGTCTCCAGGTATATCTGAAATTTAAACAAGTTCTACATCTAGAAGATTAAGTTCCTTAAACACCCCCTAAATCTATTCTGCATGTCATTTATACAACTTTGGCCATATTCCTATGAACTAATAAAACTGCCTTTATTATCATAAGAAAGTACTTCCTCCCTCTTTGCTTCCACACATTGCTAAACAGTGAGGAAAACCTCGTAAGGCCCAAATCACTTTCCGCTTATCACTGGTTTCTCGTTAGGCCTAGGTCTTTGCAACTAACCCAACCACAGTGAGATTATAAACATTTCCTCAGAAAAATTTTTTATGAAAATGAATTTTAGTGACTGAATGGTGTTCCATTATGTGGATATATCATATTTCCTCACCTCTTTTTCTAACTGATGAGGGCTCAGTGAGTCAAGTCCAATACGGCGAAGACATGTCCGAGATGGTGAAGAGAGGAGACAGGACGGTGGGGACAGGGTACCAATAAAGAGACTAAAATTGGTTGCCCTCAGAGGCGGAAGTCTAAGATGAGTCAACTTCCCAGAACTAGAGTGCCAAAGTCAGCAGGTGAGATGACAGGTAGGGCCAAGACACACTGTTATCAACCTGCATGGAGGTCAAGGCACCAGTGACCGAATCAAGACATCTTGACAGTGGATGGGAAAGCAGGGGAGCGGAAATAATTTGAATTTTTTGGCTTTGTTTTCTTTTTAATGAGATTCCCATTCCTGCTAGGTAAATTTAAGAGAACTGATGCAGGTTATACAATAATTTATCCATTCCTCTAAATTTAAACATTTAGGTATTTCCAGTTTTCCACTTTATAAATAATGTTGTGATGAAAATCTCAGTGCATAAAACTGTTTATTTTGGAATATCATTTCAGGATAGATTTGTGAAAATGTAAGTACTTATTTTTTTTAAAGAATATTGGTATATATGGGTAAAACCTTTCCTAAACATTTGCATTTATATTCCCGTTAGCAGTGTTTGTCTGCTCTGCTTTGGCCCCTTTAAATTAACTTGGACTACTCTCATAAATCTTTGAATGAAAAGCTGCCGCTGGCACCTGTACTCCATGGCTAGGATTTTTTTTGGGAACTGGCTTTCACATTTGGTTTTTTTGGACCATGACCCACAGTGAGAAGTAAATTTCACAAAGTGACTCAGTACATATAAGTCTATAATAAATATTTCACAAAACAGTCACTTGTCCATCCTCTGTGTGATTATTCTAGTAAATCCTTTCTCTTCTAATTTAATTCTTAAAATAAGCTAATCATGACCCATTAAACTGATGTAAAAACTCTTCAGTTGGTCATTATTCTTAGCTTGAAAAATAACATTGTGGGATCATTTCTGTTCTACAACTTGACTTATTGGGACTTCAGCTTTCCTTTATTCCTCCCTCATTTAATCCTCAGAAATCCATTCTTCAACAGTCTCTTTAAACTGATGACTTGTTATGGATTTGTTCACTTGGCTTTGACCACCACCACCCTCTGAGACATGACTTCAGACTTCACCCTCAGTCTGGGGCTTCCTGTCCCTCTTGTGCCCCATCCAGCTCCCTTGGGGTTTGTCTTGGGCTGACATGATCTCTTCATGGCTTCTTCATTTTTTTTTTTAAGATTTATTTTATTGTTTTGACAGAGAGAGAGACAGAGACAGAGAGAGACAGAGAGAAGGGGGAGGACCCAGAGCAGTCTCCATATTTGTACCTACGTCATCAGCTTTCAGCATGGTTTCATTCCACACAGGTGGGCGGGGGCCGCGCAGGGTGGGAACTGGTCTGGGGCCTCCCATATGGGAGGCATGCCCCCTCGAGCTGGGGGTAGAACTAGAGGCCTCCCACATGGGAAGCTCTCCCCAGTGAGAACCAAACGGGGCCACACCCCAGTTCAGCACATGGGTACGCATGGGTCAGGGCCAGGATTCGATACTTGGTCCCTGGGGCTGCAAAGTGAATGCTTACCACGCTGAGCCATCCTGGCTTTCTCCATGGTTTCTTTTTGACAGGTATGAGACATATGATAGGAAATGAAAGCTCTTGTCACATTACACATAACCCTCAGCACCATCATTAAAAAAGGAAGATCTTGCCTGGACCCATCTCACCCTGGATAGCCACATGTTAACTCTCACTTCCTTCAATCTCTGCGAATGTCAGCTTCCTGGAGAGGTCTTCTTTGACTAGGGCATTTTTAACAGAACCTTGGTCACTGTCTGTCTCCTCACCTTACTTTAGCATTCCTTTGTAGCTCTTATTGACGGTCTGGCTACACCTTATTTGGAATCATAGAATCTAAAAGCAGGGAGAGAGAGAGTTAGAGGACAGATCTAGTTCAACCTCTAATTTTACAGAGAGGAAATGAAAGCTCAGAGAGGTAAATAAATATTCGATGGCAACCTAGCTTGTTTGTGGCAAAGCTCAACTAGAAATAAGGTCCCTGGATACTTGTCAGTTCCTCACTGGTTTGTGTGGTTTATCCTGGTCCATGCTGTGGCCTTTATGATGAGGTTTTGTGGGGGTAATTTTTGTCTCATAATAAGCTTTTGGATGCATTATGTTAGACTGTATTAGACTCAATAGTAAATAGTAGCGTGAAAAATATTCTGATGTTTCTCACTGCAAGCATAAATTACTTAGTTGAAAGGGCTTTATTCACCTTGAATTTTTAGCATCAGACTTTATACTCTGTTTATCTGCTCCCTGAACCTCCTTTAAGGTTTCATTTTACACAGAATGAAACTGAAGCACAGAGAGGTAAGAAACATATATTACCTCAATTAAACTAAATTACAATATCAAAGGGTGAAAGTAAAGTACGAAGGTCCAGGAGACTAACTGAGGTTGATTGCCAGACATTTCATATAAGCGAAGACTTGAGCTTAAGGTTCCAACAAGGTTCAGGGTTTAATGGCGGATGGAATCAGGAGAAGGAGATGAAGGCTGAGCACAGAATTTGATAATGGAGAGAGAGGGGCTAAACAGCAGCACAACAAGGGTACAATTGTCAGTTCTAGGAAAAACCAGAGGAGGGGGAAAGACTGGCTGGATGTCCACTCTCTGATGATAAGTTTTGTACTTGCAGTAGCTAGGTCTTTTGGGAACTTCTAGAAATAATTCCATGTAGTACTTTTCTGTCCCAAACACCTCCTGTTTTCCCAAAATGCAAAAGTGTTGATTAGTGAAGATTTTTATTTTAATTTTTGTTAATCCTGTGTCTGTTCACTATGTTTCAGCAGTAACATTAGTGTTTTCCTTTAGGGGATGGCTTCTCTCTCATTGGCCGCTTTCTGGTGGGACTGTTGACGAAAATGCTCTGTTCACCCCAAGACAAGGGGAAGATGTAAGATTCAAGTGAGTTTAAATGGATGCCTCCCCTAGAACTTGAGTCCTGATTCCTGTGACAATAGGAGACTGAAAACATTCAGAGCTCACTATTCCAGTGGCAAAACTCTGTCAAGACAATTGCAGTATTTCTGCTATGTAGACCCTGGAGTGGCCTTATCTTTAGTCCTTTGCTGGGCCAGGCCCTCCAGCCTTCCCTCTGATTTTGTGAACTCTTCCATATCCATCTGGGGTAAATATCTTTTGTTTTGTTTTGTTTGTTTAAGTTAGCCAGAGCAACATTTCTGTTGCTGATAACAGGAACCTTAATTAGCACAATGGGCAATTGGTCCTGGGAATTCCCAGTACCTTTTTCTACTGAAACTATACTAATGAGCATGTCAAAAACCATTTATTCATCGTTGACAATGTTCCAGGTGACTAGGCAGGGTTTTCTAACAAGGTTATCTAATTTGACTCTCATAACAATACCACAGATAGAAGTTATTAAAATTTTCCCCCAGTTTAAAAATTTTTAGTAAAATATACATAATATAAAATTTACTATTGTAACCACTTTTTTAAAAAATATATTTTTATTTATTTTGACAGAGAGAGAGAGAGAGAGAGAGATACAGAGACAGAGACAGAGAGAGAACTGAACTGGGGGAGCTCCCAGTTCAGCATATGCTTCCGCACTGGCCAGGGCCGGGATTCGATCCTCGGTCCCCGGCGCTGCAAAGTAAGCGCTCAACCCACTGAGCCATCCCGGCTTCCCCTGTAACCACTTTTAAGTATACAGTTTAGTGATATTAAGTATATTCATATTGTGCAACCACTCCACTATCCATCTCTAAAACTCTTATCTTACAAAACTGAAATTTTATACCCATTAAAGAATAACTCCTTATTCCCCACTTCCCTTGGCCCACAGTAATGGTTACCGGTATTCTACTTTCTGTCTCTGTGAATTTGCCTATTCTAAGTACATGTATACTCACACAAGTTGGAATCTTACGATATTTGTCCTTCTGGTCTGGCTTCTTTCACTTACCACAATGATGTCGAGGCTCATTCATGCTGTAGTACAACAGGTCAGAATTTCCTTCCTTTTCTGTACCACTTTGTGCTTATCCATTCTTCTGTTGGTGGGCACTTGGGTTGCTTCCATGTTTTAGCTATTTGGGAATAATTTCTGCTATGAGCCTGATGTATAAATTGAGACACCCCACTTTCCATTCGTTTGAGTAGGTACCCAGAAATGGAAACATAGTAATTTTAATTTTAGTTTTTTGAGGAACCGTCACACTGTTCTCTATGATGGTTGCACAATTTTATATTCCCACCAATAGTGCACAAAGATTCCAATATTTCCATATCTTCACCAACACTTGTTATTTTCTGTTTTTGTGATAATAGTCAACCTAATGGCTATGAGGTGGTAGCTGTTATTTAATTTTAGATGCAAATACTGAAGATAAATAAATTGTCCAAGGCCATATAGCTTATAAGCTGGGATTCAAATCCATGTTCAGTGATCTTTCTGTATGTCTATCGGTCCTATATTCCTCTCCCCAACTACAATATTTTTGTTAGAAATCTAAAGGTATTCAATAAAGCTAAATTTGTTCTTAAGAAAAATCTTCAGCTATTAGGAAGATTTAGGAGCCAAAGAAATTATTCTCAGTCGATATCACAGAAAGCATTGTACCTGAACTATATTAGACTCCCAAACAATTTATGGAGTTATAGTGCTTCATGATCATAAAGATTAGTCAATTCAACTGTGTCATCTTATAGATAAGAAATGGAGGCCAAAAAATTTCTCTGTCGTCAAATATAACTGAAATTACTATTTTCCAATAATGAGGTTTAGTTCTAAACCAGTTAAGTTTAGTCTTGAAATAAGTGGGATTGTGTAACTTTGTATAGCTCAATTAAAATCACAGAGCTGAAAGGAACCTCCAGTTTTCTTACAATAATGTATCCATCGGCTTCTCTCATGGCAAGTTTGAACAGTATTAGCAGGTTGTCTTTTTTCTTAAAGTCTACTGAGAAGGCAATTCAGTCACTTCCTTTAAGAATCATTAGATCGAGCTTGTCCAACCTGTGGCCCATAGGTTGCGTGAGGCTCAGGATGTCTTGACTGTGGCCGAACACAAATTGTAAATTTTCTTAAAGTCTTATGAGACATTTTTGCAATTTTTTTTTTTTTAGCTTATCACCTGTTGCTAACGTTAGTGTATTTTTTGTGGGGCCCAGGAAAGCCAAAAGGTTGGACACCCCTGCTTAGAGTGTCTTCATACCCCTCAATCTAATAACATTTTTACATGTAAATGTGGAACACTTTATATGACTGTTTAAAAACTTATATATTCTATTTAAAGGTGTTTAAAATTGTTATTTGAAAATTAGAAGCAGTGTTAAAAGTCAACTGAAGTATTACTAAGCAGCTGAAAGAATTATAATAAGTAACCTTGTGTATACTTTCAAAATTAGAAATAACATAAGTCCTAGGTTTCAAAAGTAAATATGTAGGGTCAATGATAGTCAGATGAAGGGAATATTTTCTCCAACCTGGTAAAAGAACAGTTATAGAAATTCTGCACAATATAGTGCAAACTTGTTAGACTGAACTGATTTTGACAGGCAGGAAATAGGGTAAAGGTTATGCACCCAGAAAATACAGTGTGAATTGAGGTCTGAAGATGAGCAGTGTTCTGATACAAACTATCTCTTTTAAGTCCTACATATACTTTAGGGTCTCCCTTCTTCAATCTGGAATCTTCTCCTTTATTTCCCTATTAAAATCCTAACCACCAAGGGCTTATATAAAATATGTAAAATGGCCGAGTTAAAAGGATAAGATTACTGGTAAATTTATTCTCTTTCGTTTCTTTTTAGTTTTGTTTTTCTTTGGAAATGTGATTTTATTACAGAGAAATTACTTTTTAAAAAAGATATGGTACATACCTCCCGAAGGCGGTTCAAATCCTTATTCCTCCTAACTATTCCTGACTACCTTATAATGTTAAATTTGAGTTGGAAATGTTAATGTACATTTCTGATTTAAGTATGTATGTATGTATACATATGGGTTCTATATACTGTTACAGGCTAGACACAATAATACTTCAGTAGCAAAGAACACACCTAGTACACAGATGTTGCACTAAATATTATTTTCTAGTAAATTGAGCCACAACTCTTTGGTGAACATTGAGGCAAGGAAACATTTAGCCTAGGTGAGCCTAGGTCGACATCTGATAGTTAAAAAAAAAAAAAAAAGAAGAAGAAGAAGAAAAAGAAAAGAAAGGAAATCCTCTAAGGCTAATAGGGGCCTATTAAGAAGTCAGTTTGAAGAAATTCCTACTGGCTAAATTGGGGCATTAAAGAAAATAAGAGAGCTGGGGAAGCAGGGGAGAGAGAGAGAGACAGAGAGAGAGAGAGAGAGAGAGTGTGAGCGAGTGAGCTAGAGAGAAATAAGAATAAGAGGAGGAAGAGGAGGAAGAGGAGGAAAAAGAAGGATTGATAGCGGCTTGTACTCTTTTGGTGGTTGCTTTTACTTTGACAACTGCATCTAAAGGCAAACAGTTTACTTTGCCTTTTTAGGAGAAATTGTTTTTTTCCTTGGTTGAGGAAAGAATTTCTTCCCAAAGAATGTTTTATTTTAAAACATATGAAATTATTCATATTCAGCTATTTCTAATACACAAAATTTTGCACAGCTCAACTAATTATGGAATGAAAGAATTAGAAAAATCAACACTTTTCAACCCTCATGAAATAACTGATTTAGATGAGAATCATGTATGGATGCTGAAATGATTATGTGACAAGTTGTTGGGGCCAAAGAACATTCTCATGGTATCAAAAGATCTTCTTTTGGATTATTTGCTGATATTAAAAATAAAGACATACTTTTACGTTTCAGGGTGAGGTCTTGCTGTCATCACTTTAACTGGTAAAACTTAGCTTTTCTAATAATGGTGAGATAACCTAACAAGTTTCTCTTGATGTGATTCATTCTGAGATTCATGGCATGAACTATGAAGTATCCTAGCCAAAATGTTTAAGCTTTGTGTTGGTTATTCTCCATTTGCCCTTATAAATCCATTTGGTGGGGGATGCTAGGATGGCTCAGCGAGTTAAGTGCTTGTCTTGTGGCCACCGGGTCTAGGAATTAAATCCTGGCCCTGGCCCATGTGGACCCATGTGCTGAACTGGGGTGTGCTTCCCATGCGGGAGGCCCCTGGTCCGGTTCCTGCCCTGAGTGTATCCCCATCCACCTGCATGGAATGAAACTATATCAAAACTGATGATGTATGGTTGTGGAGACTGCTCTGCCCCCAGTCCTCTGTCTCGCTCAAAAAATAAAATAAATCTTAAAAAAATTTTAAAAAATCTATTTGGTGATTTTTCCACCCTTGCTGCATGTCCCTGGAGACATCCCTCTGTAGATACATTCTACAGAAGCAGTTTGGCTTCTGATTAGATTTGGCCAATGGGGGAGGAGAGGATCTGGCAGAAATTTGGAGGATAAAGGACAGAGATTTGGGGTATTCATTCCCTACCATTCCGCTCTGCCTGAGTATAGTTTTGGTAGTAGCTGTGCCCTTTTGCATCTCTGGCTCCAGTTGGGGGCCCCTCTTCCAAAGCTCCAGCTCCAGGTCTTGGGTGTTACTTCAGGGGTGCATCACCACCTCCGTTGTTCCTGTCCCCACCCACATAACTGCAATTAGTCCATTCACTCAACTCCCTTCAGTTCAACCCTTTGAGTGTGTCCTATGCTTCCAGTCAGGACTCTGACCAATTCAGACTGACTCTAATCAGGCCTTTATGTTACCAGGGCACCAAAGGTAGACAACACCTTGATATAACAATCAAATCTGGAATTTGGAACTATTTACAAGACAACTGGTCTGGTTGTCTTCAAAGGTCAATATTGTTAAATAAAAAAATAGAAAACTCTTCTGGTTTAAAATAAGCTAAAGAGACATAACAACCAAATGCAAGGTATAAGCCTGGTTTATAAAGAACCAGCTTTTATATTGACTAGATTTTAGAGAATTATTTCCAGTATCTTTACATATGATAAAAATATTGTGGTTTTTAGGCACATGTCTTTTATAAATA
The DNA here is from genome assembly GCA_004027555.1 of Craseonycteris thonglongyai. Lineage (NCBI taxonomy): Eukaryota > Metazoa > Chordata > Mammalia > Chiroptera > Craseonycteridae > Craseonycteris > Craseonycteris thonglongyai. The sequence continues at coordinate 43,937 of PVKE010007829.1, forward strand.
GGTGCATGCTGAAACATTTTGAGTGAAGTATAATGACTACAACTTCCTTTAAAATGTATTGCAAAATATTTAGATAACACGGAAGAATTTTTACAGTTGTTAAATCTAACTGATGCAGATACAGTGTTCATTGTACTATTCTTTTGACTTTTCTGTATGTTTGAAAATTTCATAATAAAATAGTGGAAAAGATTAATAAATAAAATGTAATTTCTAACCACCTACCCAGGAATGATTTCTTCTATTTCCAAATAAATTTTTAACTCATTGCTCATTTGTTTGTTTTTATAAATTAAAATTTTTTTTTTAAGATTTATTGTTTTTGATGGAGACAGAGAGAGACAGGGGGAGGGCCCAGAGCAGCCTCCATGGTTGTACATCATCAGTTCTCAACATGGTTTCCTTCCACACAGGTGGACAGGGGACCTCACCAGGGCAGTAACCTTGGGGGGGGGAAGCATAACCCCACAAGCTGGGGGCTTAACTGGGGGCCTCCCACATGGGAAGCTTGCCCTGGCAAGAAGCAAACCGGGGGCCTCCTGCGTGGAAAGCACACCTCAGTTCAGCATATGGGTCCACACGGGCCAGGACTGGGATTCAATCCTGGGACCCTGGGGCCTCAAGATGAGCGCTTAACTCCCTGAGCCACCCCAGCTTTCCCTCATTTGGTTCTTGTATGTGCCTCTCCCACCAGATTGACTGCATTTTGAAACTAAGGACTGAGCTCTGTACTTCTTTTTATACCCTACAGAGGTTTATATAAAAGTTTTTATATATTTAAGCCTGATGTTGTGGCAAACATAGGCCTATGTGCTTAGAAGGTTTCTATTTCTATTTTCATTAATGAAAGGGGAAAAGTGCAAGAAGTTGGATGTGATGCAGAGAAGGGCAATTTGGATACTTTCTTGAAATGATCAGAGAGCGGGCTTGAGGTCCCTTCCTGGGGTCAGTGAAAGTCACAGTGAAGACAGCATGAAGTCCGACACTTCACAATGTCATTGAAAGTTGTATAACTTTAGACAAGTCTTTGGAGGGTCTGACTCCAAGAAAAGATCCAGGTGAGTCCAAATTTATAGTTTACTCAAACCAGAGCAAAAATTAGGGTTATGTTAAGCCTGAATTCAGAAAAGTTAATTTTGAGTGAACTGCTTAACAGTAACAGGTCTTATATTTATTCAACTCAATTTAAATTGCACGTCAACACATAAAAATTAATGTAATCCTCTTCCTGGCTAACACTGCATCCTTTCTGAATATGAATGTCTTTGTGGCAAAAGCATGATCAAGTGGAAACAGAAGACAATTTTTATTCATTTGATATTGCTTTAAAAAAGCCAGGCTTTTTATGGACCACCTGGGTAAATTGCAGGCTAGAATCTAAGAAAAATTGCCTCCTAGTGATTTCTGTTGTCTTTCACTCTTCTAGTGCAGTAGTCTTGCAAACATCTCTGCTATCATAACCCCCTCTCCCGTTAACCTGCTGGAACCTCTACCATGGGCCAGGGCATACCTGGGTGGATGGTGTGCATGGGTGCATATGTGTGTGTGTGTGTGCATGCATGTGTGTGTATGTGAACCTCTACTGATTGTTCACCCAAAGGTTATATCCTTTACCTTATTTCTACCTAAGAGAACCCTGCTTTTCAGGTAATAGGAATCTAATATAATTTAGGAGATTTGTCATAACTTTACTCCTTTACTAATCTTTGGTTGAAATATGGGCATGTGATATAATCAGGCCAAGGGGTGAGGATATTTTCTAAGCCTTCCATAAATTTCTTTGCTCTTCAAAAAATAATGTATTTGATAAATAGAGTCTCTCTGTTTCTAGATGTTAATGTGATAAAGATGTGACGCAGTGTTAACCCACTATTCACCTATTCTTCAAAAATAAAAAGCCCTGATTTGTAGTGTTTGCCTATTTCATTTCTGTGGTGTAAATTCTCTCATGATGGCTAGTTTTTAAGCTACTAATAGCTTGACAACTGGCTGGCAAATTTAGCAAGTGGCTCTCAGGAGCCCGTGGGAGCCAACTGCAGCCCCCGACTCACCGCTTACCACGTCCATCTTGTGAAAGGAGTAGTCAACATGGTGGGAATGGCAGAGAAGAAAGATGAGAGATTTTACGTTCTCAGTGACACCTTGGACCATGGAATTAACCAAATTTAGAGTCTTCTCATCTCTGGACTTCTCGTGACATAAGTTAATAAATGTATTTATTGTTTAAAGTGGGTTGAGTTGGTGTTTGTGTGTGGTGACTCTGGCCTTGATCCAGGTGGTACAGATGTCCATGGGGTCCCATCTAGTGGAGGGAGGGGAGCACAGCAAGGGCAAAACTGCTCACTGCATAACTGAAACACTTGGTTCTCAGGAGGAAGGGAGTTGGGGTCATGTTTGGCCATGTACGGTCCGTGTTGCAAGAGGATTCTGGCTAGTTGCTGAGAGGAACAGGAGGATGGTGGCTGTGGGCTAGCTGTGCTGCCAATGCCCTTGCCTAGGAGGTGGGAGTTCAGGGCAGTGTGCCAATGAGAGTGTGATTCGGAAGCCAGGCCGCAGCCCAGGCCTAGGGAGAGCTGCCCTGCTAGGTGCTGCACACAGCACAGCACTGTGGGGTGAAGAGAAAGGAGAGGTGTGGCCAGGAGGGGCAAGCACAGAGAGGCAGTGGTATAATTCCAGCGTTCCAGATTACTCTCTCATTGGTGGGATGGGGAAACGTCCAACAAGGCAGAGTCAGACGCTCACCAGCTGAGATGGAAAGTTGGGGGTTTTCAGTAGCTGCCGTGGATCTGGCTGAGAAACGCAGAAGGAACCAGAATCTTCTCCAAAGGTGCCTTAGCACATTTTCTTGGTGATGTTAAAGACATACTGCTCATGTCCCTTACTAGGTCTTGAAAAGTGTCCTCCCCACACCCCACCCCATATTGTCACACTATCTGGGGTCCTAAAATTCACCAATGAGATTGTTTGGCCTTCTGAGCTGTGCTTCATCCTGTGTGTGGGAACCTATTTGTCTGCCGGTGGCAGATGCTGTTTCATTCCTATTATGAAATGCCCTCACTTACAATGTGATGTCGTCTGTTACCCATTTACTCCTTTTCTTTATTTTCTATTCCCGTCCATCTAATAACTTATCCACAAGCCCATTCTTGTTCAGCTCAGTCCCATTCATTGAATAACTATCTAGGAAGGATGTTGATAATTGAATTGTATAGAATAAGTAGATTTGGACGGAATGAAAGCTGATGTCAACAACATTCTCTAGGGATTTTCAGAACATTCTTCTGTCATTGAGCGAGAAGCCAACGGGCAGGAAACTTGGCTTCCTTTGCACTCTGTTACTGCTGTATGTCAGTGTTACTGACTTAAATTTTATTCAATGGGGTGCATTCTGTGACAATAACATCAGAAAGTAATTAAGGATGGGATCAGACAGGAGAGGAAATCTTTGACAGTAAAGTTGTCCCAAGTGCACATTTCTTTTCTGCCTGTCCAGTAAAGTTTGGCTTATTTAAGGAGCTTCTCCCAGTTCATAGAGATGCTTCACAGAGTTAATAAAAGGAATGCTTTTCTGGAATGCAAAACTGATCATAAGCAAAGTCAAAAGACAATTATGAGAAGGAACTCATTTAGTAAGCAAGGGCTAATCTTCTTTATATGCACAAGCTCCTACTAATCAATAAGAAAAAGACCAGGGAGATCAAAGATGGTGGCAGGAGAGGAGAACGCTGATAACTGCCTGGGAAGGGCCTTGTGAACAGAGGGGAATCCACAGGGGAAACCCTGAGAAGCAACCTCAACTAAGAGAACCACACAACGCAGAACAACACCCAAAGGTTAGAGAAAAAAAGGGGAGAGTGGGAGAGGGAAGGGGAAGCAGCGGTTCGGGGACAGAGACTCGGAGTGCAGCCCAGGCTGGCAAAAACAAAGGAGGATTGGGGGACTACGGTCAAAGTGGAGCTGGATCGAGGGCAGGCTGGAAGCCGAGACCTAGGGAGCATGGAATCCCCACAACACTGTGGACAATTTAACATCTAAACTCAAGGGACAGCACAGAGTGCCCTAATCAGATCACAGAGCCTAAAGTGGAATAGGGACTGTGGAGCAGGGCAGCTGCACTTCCCGGCGGGTGGGGTGAGAGCAGGGCACCAGCCCACAACAGCTCAGCACCCCTGATTTGCAGGGGAGATTGACTATGAAGGAGCACCTTCTGAAGACAGGGCTCTTGGAGTGAGGGCTGGGGCTTGAGTGGGCATAGCTGCATTGGACGTGCTTGGAGTGAATCCGGTGGTCTCAACAGAGCTGGGAGCATAGAGCGGCTGCCGCCGGAGCTACAGCCGGTGCGCACAGGGCTTACAGCGCCCCGCCCACTGGGCGGCTGTGGCACCGCTGCGTGAACAGACCCGGGCTTCCGGCACCCTGCCCACCGGGCTGCCACGACACCGCTGCTTGCTTGCCAGCACGCAATTGGGCTTTTGGTGCCCCGCTCACTAGGCCGCTGCGGCACCACAGCCAGTGCGCAAGTGTGCAACTGGGCTTTCGGCGCCCCGCCCACTGGGCCGCTGCGCATCACTGCATGCACGCACCGGGCTATCGGTGTCCCACCACTGGGCTGCCCCAGCACAGCTGCCTGCTCGCCAGCGCGCTATCGGACTTTTGGCACCCTGCTCACCAGGCCACCACAGCGCCGCTGCCTGTGCGCAAGAGCAGCTTTCGGCGCCCTGCCCACCAGGCTGCTGCCTGCTCGCGAGCATGCAACGGGGCTTTTGGCGTCCCGCCCACTGGGCCTCTGGGGCGTTGCAGCCCGTGCACGCAACTGGGCTGCCAACTGGGTTGCCGCGGTGCCATTGCCTGTGCGTGGGGCTGCGTGACCAACCGGGACCTCTTCCAAGCCCCAGCCCATCCAAGTGCTGCCATGCGGGCGTGGCTTACAGATACAATTGAAAGAGGGGCAGCCAGGCAAAGGAGAGAAAGACCAGAGTGCCTGTGTCCTGCCTGCACTGAACCACCAGCCCCCCTGCTGAAAGATGAATCTGCTATTGTGTCTCAGGCCCGCCCTAGCTCCTACTCACATGCCCACACCCCTGGCCACACCTTTACTACCCTGCTATCTAACAGCTAAGACAGCAACCTGAAGTGCCCCAGGACACAGAAGCTGTCTGCTTCCCCCAACACTCTCCCAAAATCTCCTTCTCCCACAACTGAGTCCAAAAGAAAAAATAAAGAGAAGCCCATCTGATAGGCAAACCCCCAGAGGGAAAACAGACTCATGCATTAAGCAAAAAGAACCACATCAAACACAATGCACATCTCAGAATCCAAAGCCCCTCCAGAATATCAGGGGCAGTCTTTAGTAAAGGACCTTGCACACTTGGAATCAAATCTAAGTGAAACAGAATTCAGGGCTGCATTAATCAAGACACTCAGAGAGCTCACTCAATGCTGGCAAAGTACCCAGACACAGTGAAATGACCTCAACAAGAAATTTTCTGAGCAAAATGAGTACTTTACCAACAAAATTGAGAAGCTAGAGCA